>JAQBSW010002508.1:0-101935 GCA_029291075.1 Eudiplozoon nipponicum | reverse complement strand
CCAGCTGTTCTTAGCTAACAATTGTGTATCATTTTTGAACAGTTCTTTGGTATTATGCCATCTCTGAGGCAATGTTCGTGTACATATTTTTATGCAGTGACCTTTGATTTTAATGTATATATTTTTACATTATAATGTATTTCTCACATGACATCACACTGCCTATTTTGGTATGACCAGCTACTTAGAGCTAACGCTTTCGTGTAGCAACACTAAGTAGTGATCAGCTTCATATCATGGTACAGGCTACTTTCAATGCATATCTCAACTTTATCTATTTCACAAAGACCACTCTACAAATGTCATGACCACAACGTCGAGCACTCAAGCTCCTTTGGTCGTATACAAACACATTGACAACGATCCAACCTGCTTAGGTTTTTTTTAACTTAAACCTAGCAAATTCAGAGGCAATTTACCTCGAAATCTTCACGCTGCGGCTCCAAAAACTTACACTGCTCTATTTTGCCTCACGTGCTATGACCGACCACTAGAGCTAACAATTTTTGTAGCAATTCCTAGTGGTTACCTGGCATCATATCATTGTTGAAGCAACCAACAAGCATATTTAAGCCCAGCATTTATGGTTCATCATATTTTTGCTTAATTTGGTTCGAACTCTGTCATGCATTTCTTATCTAGCCTCGCAGAGAGGAATTTTTTCCTTTTTTCAGAGAGGAAAGTGTTGTAACGACACAAATTAATGGCCAACATATTGCGTAAATTAAATTCAATTTTATTTACGTTGCACCATTGAGAAAAAAGCGAAACTTTCCGTTTAATCAATAGTGTGAAAGAAGGCATGGCATGCTATTTAAGCACGGCAATTTACCATGCAAGTCAGTTGTCGCAATTGCATTCTGCTTTGCGTTACGCGTGTGCGTTCTGTCGACTGTCAATACCTACGCTGTTGATTTGATAGTTTCAACAACAATTGGCTACATCCGTGACTCATCTTGTTGCGGTATAACCAGCGAGACGAGCCAATTAATTGCAGAACCTGAACGACATTATCCACATCGTGATTACAACTCTACAAGAAGAACGAAAACAATCAGAGTCCACCCAAGGCTCTAGGAAATCTTCACAATATGAATAATTCAGGAAAACGCATTACCAGGCTCTCTTAAGGGCCGCCCTATCAGTAACAAATCTCTATTCAGAGCACCTTAACCGAGTTTGTAACGTCGTACGACACTTACTTGAAGCCGGGGCGTTTAGAACAACTTTAACTTGTTTTTTCTAATCGTATTAAAATTTAGCCGTAATAAGAAGAACATTATCTTGTTAGTTTTGTTAGACGTAGCGCGGTGGATGTGAATTTCCATTTTTCTGCACGTTATCGTAATGGTATTCTTGCTATGCGTTTTTATTTTTTAAGGTTGCTAGACCAATTGTAAACGTTTATAAACATGATGGCAAACCTACGGGAAAGTCTGTTAAGATGCCTGGCGTATTCTCTGCTCCAATGAGGCCAGATGTTTTGAATTTTGTACATGATAATCTACGGAAGAACTCTAGGCAGCCGTATGCTGTTAGTGGAAAGGCCGGTCATCAAAGTTCCGCTGCTTCGTGGGGTACTGGACGGGCTGTAGCTCGTATACCTCGTGTTAGGGGCGGAGGTACACATCGATCTGGTCAAGGTGCTTTTGGAAACATGTGTCGTGGTGGCCACATGTTCAATCCTACGAAGACATGGCGTAAATGGCACAGGCGAGTAAATATTCAGCAGCGTCGGTATGCAATGTGCACGGCCATTGCGGCTACAGGTGTTCCTGCTTTGGTTATGGCCCGCGGTCACCGCGTTGATCACTTACCGGAACTTCCTCTGGTTGTTACGGATCAAGTAGAAAGTTTCAAAAAAACTAAAGAAGCCGTTAAATTTTTAAAAGCCATTCGAGCATGGACTGATATCCAAAAAGTTTACAATTCTCAACGCTTTCGCGCTGGTAAGGGTAAGATGCGCAACCGAAGACGGGTACAAAAGCGGGGTCCGATTGTCATATATCGTCGCGACTGTGGTATAACTAGAGCGTTCCGGAATATTCCTGGAATAACTTTGATTAATGTGATGAAGCTGAATATTCTAAAGCTAGCCCCTGGTGGTCACATGGGACGATTTGCTATTTGGACTCGCGGAGCTTTTATTCAGCTCGATAAGCTGTATGGATCCAAGAAGGCCGGCAGTACTTTGAAATCTGGATTTAATTTACCGGTTTCGAAAATGACATGCACTGATTTGGGCAAGATTATAAACTCTAGGGCGATAAAGTCTGTTCTGAGATCACGGAAGATGCACTGTCAGCGTCCAGGTCCGAAAGTTAAGAAAAATCCGTTGAAGAACATGCAAGTATGTCACGTTTTGCTTTTTAAATATATTTTCGACTTTGAATTTATCACTGTTCTTCTGTTTTAGGTGATGCTCAAATTGAATCCGTTTAGTAGAGGCGAAAGGAATATACGCCTTGCTCGACAGAGAGCTATTATGAAAAAGAAGCGGGAGGCGCTTAAAGCAAAAGATAAGGATGCTCCAATTGTTAAAATGTCTAAGAAACCAAAGGCTCCTTGTCATGTTAAAAGATGCCTTGCTCGCAAAGCGTAAAAATACAGGATTAATGGAATTTTTATTTTGTTTTCCATCTAATTTGTATTGAGTAAATTTAAGAAATTACCAAGATTTTAAATTATACATGATTTTGATATGGATTTATGTTTCAAACTGCTTTACTTATGAAAGATTCATTTTATGCTAATTAAATTCATTTAAAATTGGTAGCAGGCCGTCTAGTTTCACAACTGGAAGTACCGAAATGTTAAGAAATATGTTATCCGCAGGAATATCACGAAGAGTTACACAATTTGTATACAATGCGTAAAGCAGATGTGTCCGTGCGATATTAAGGGAAATGATTATTTTATCGAGGGGACAGTGCGATAAAAGCATGCAACAATTCTTGAGATTACAATTAACAGTTAATGTAGCTAAGATATTTAATTAGCCTCTCCACCGAATGGTATGTCAAGAAACGGTTGACTAAATTGGGCAGGGTGACAGCAACTAATACAAATGATCGCGAAATGTGGTCTTCTGGATCCTGCTGTAATATTTTTGTAGCAGCGTCGGAAAACAGCAAAACTTCTGCTAGTCAGTTCAATGTACTCTGATGATGACCATGTAAGGTCGAAACTCTACAGTGCGTGCGACTGCCGGTAGTTTCGCTATGGTGTCCAAAGACTGGCTAAATAAAATGGAATTGATGTTCACTTTAAGTTCGCAAACTTGATTTAAAGAATTGTTACTATCACGCAATCAATTATTGTTGTATTGTGCTCCCTATATATGTATATGTGGCGAAAGCTGCAAGCAATTTATTTTCGTGACTGCTTAGAAATTATGCAGCTGACATTTCCAGTTGAGTTCAATGTATGTGAGGCTTCTAGAGGTGAGAGCCGCATATCTAACTTTGAATTCAATGTATACTCAATGAGATTTTATCCTCGATAATCAGTTTGCCGTCGTACTCTGCTGATGATCATGGTAGGTCGAAATGCGTCTGGGGTAGTTTGCTATGTTGTCCGACTGGTTAAATACAATGGGATTGGTTTTTACTTCAAGCTCACAAACTTGATTTAAAGAATTACCACCACTCGCGCAATCAATGATTGTTAAATTGTATTACCATCGTACTTGTATTGTAGGTGCATGGAGAGGTATAATAAGCAAGGTTTGGGCTGAGAATGTTATATTCAGATCGGCATAGTGTTGTACCATCGTTATAAGGGACACCTGATTTTATAGAACACTGAACCGTCTTCGACTCTATGCTAAGTGGCAATATTTTATAATAGCGTAGTGAGCAAATTTAGTTATTTGCCCGAAGCCTTAGTAGTGAAGCACCCGTGTACAGTCTTGAGTTTATGAACCATATGAGTGAGGCTGAAGCGCCCGATTGGATGTGCAATTTCTTAAACCCTGTTAAATTATTTTGATACAGCTTTCAATTCCATCAATATTCCGATATGTAGATCGTTGGTGGTCATCGGCTTGTTCATCTCGTTGCTGCTGGTCAGAAAACAGTAAAGAATTTTTAAAATCCCGTTTGCGAGCTGGAAGTAGACACCAGTCCCATTGTATCTAACTAGTCGTCGAACAACAAACTAGATCCAGAGTGCCACTGATTATACAAACTTAGTTATGGAGCTAAAATCGTAATAAACAGTATTCGGGTATTAGTCATTAGCGTTGTTCATCTTCGTGCTCGGGTGTGTAACGAAGAATCGACTTTGTCTTGTTTTCTAGGTATTTTGAGCCTGCTGCAGATACCTCTAGAAACGATTATTTCATTAGGCACAGTCTACTAATCAAAGTCAAGTTCAATGTATGCAAGACTGCTAGAGGCGAGAGCCGCATATCTAAATTTGATTTCCATATATATTCAATGCGGTTTGATCCTCGATAGTCAGTTTGCCGTCGTACTCTGATGATGATCATGGAAGGTCGAAACGCGTAAGTGCGTTATTTGGACGAGTGTTGGTTTATTGTGCATTTTGTGTACAAAAGAACTATACACAATTTGAGCTGTAAAAGTAATAAGATTAAGGTTCAAACAGCTAGAAAACTGAATAAATGCCTAGTTGGAATGGTAGTTTCGCAGTAGTCATTTCCTTGACGAAGTTTCACTAGGTAGATGCAGATTTATCTGTTGACGCATATAAAGCTGCATTCCGATTCATAATGACGATTTGAGCATGTTTTCTTCAGTTGATGTTGCTATAGTCTGCTTGTTGACAATGCGCAAGATTTCATATTGTTTGGCCTTCGGTGAAATCTCACTTTGTAATAATAAATACAGAAGCTCCGCTGTTGATTAATATTATATGAGCATTTTTCTTTTGTTAATGATGATTCCGAATATCCTATAAATCTGAAGGGAGATATAAAATAAATGATGCAAATTTTTGTTCCAACGATGTTATTGAATACGAAAAGTTAGATTTAGCTATTATTTATGATTACAAAATTGGCTATTTATAGTCGAATTTGTGTGATATTATCGTGCGAGTTCTATTAAGCTTTCATATAAAAAAATTTAAAGCGAACCGGATGTCCGTTACTTGTTTCTTTAGGTAATTGGTTGCATAGTGTAATTAGATTTTGGAAGAGAAATATGTTGTAAAATCGATGGATGTGTACTTTTGAGCCACCCATTCTTGTTTCTCTGGAGATGCAATTAGAATGAACCTTTAATGTATGGATTTACAGTTTTTAATATATTATTTTAATTCAACTAAAGACATTGCTGTCCTTGTAAGTTATATCATCTGAAGGTCGGTCTAAGCGAGATTTGACAAGTAGGATAAATTTGAATATGTACACCTTAGGAAATTTGCTTGGAGTTCTTTCAATTTTTTAGACTGTACATGGCTTGCAGAGTTCAAAATAATGGTTGTTCATTCGAGAATAGGTATTATATATGGATTAAATACAATAAGCCTTAGCTCACTCGTCTTCGTTTTCCTTATTCTCAGGTTGATTAGACGCTTGGTTTGAAGTACAATGGCGGTAATATTCTGTTTGAAACAAGTTATTTCTAAGAATCACTCGTTTGTTTTTTGTTGTCTCTTTGGAGAATGATTTCTCAAAGGTATAGAATGTCGTCACTGCGTAACATATTTTTTATAGAATATTAGGGAGGTTGATTTACATCCGTTGGTTTGAAGTGACAGATTTTGTTTTATACTTTTGAAGATATAACAATGATTATAATATATTTCTTTGGTTGATTGGATATTCTAGTGTTGTGTCATCAACATATTTGATAATTTTACTCTGGTTATTCCGTTTTTTATCAAACAGACTACAATATTAAGAAAAAGTAGTCTTAATTTTTAATCCTGTGTGACTCCGGCATGGATGGATATTGGAGTGATGATATTACGTTTAGAGTGAAGACGTATTGCATTTGTGACAGGTATTTAAAGTTGAATTGTAATGTGCTTGTGTATTAGTTTAGTTTCGCAAGTTCCCTAACGATTGCGTGTATTGATCTTGTATCAAAAGCCTTAGAGATGTCTATAAATATTACAGTAGCATCATTGTTTAAAGATAAACTATTGTCTTTCATCTAGCAGAGAAATCAATACTGTCGTGATTGATTGATTGCAAGTTAAATCATGTTGATGGGGATTGAATTGAAACAGCGGTTTAATTAGTTCATAATTGATATTATCCAGAACTTTAGTGCGTGCATTTAGGTTAGCTTTTGGTCTTGAATCTTCGAAGGTACGAGGTTTAACGTTTTTGGTAACAGTTTGAAATTTATCTGATGTATTTCAACCGGGATATATTGGGATATAAGCCTGTCGTTTTAACTATTGACCCATAGTTTTTGTGTTTAATGATTGAAAAAAGGCGTTGACATTTAGGCTGGTTGGGTAAATTTCGCGCCTACTATTTATGGATTGTATGGCTTGCTCTGTTAAAACTTATGATAAATTTTGTATCTTCATTTGGTTTAAGGTAATTTACTGGGGTAATAAGGATGGAAGAGTGAGTTCATCGGCCTGTGTTAGATATGAGTTTGCCATATTAACAGATCTAGAATATGCATAATCTTCATTTATATATATATATATATATATATCATTCATATTATTATAAATTTACTTCCTTACTAGGGAAAGTACTTTTCAAGTGTTCAATTTCTTCAATTCTATTCTGGTACGATATATTAGTGCTCTTCAATTTTGTACGTTATTTGTTTTAGTTTCCTAATAAGGATAGTTAGCGCATACACTAGTTTCTGGAATAGCTTATTTCTATGTTGTAATGGTGATAATACAGGACTAATGATGGAAGGTGTAAGTGTCGTTGATTCACCGTAAGAATGTGTTGGAAATAGTTTGGTAGTAATGAATTCCCATTAATATTGTAAATATTTATTAATTATGTAAATAGTAGCTAGTCTTGACGTTTTTGGTTTGTGAGAGTCTCAAATTGCTGGTGCATGAATTGTTAATGTACTAAAATATTGTTCGTGATCATATCGTGGCTTGAAATTGTTGTGTGTAATATCTATTGCTATGCTCTCATCAGTGAATATGAGGTCGATACGTTTTTTGTCTGTTTGGCTGGACAACCTTTAAATAATTCCAAATTGACTTAAGGTATTGAAAATTTTGTTAGTAATGAGTAAGGGCGTAATACTGGCTCCTACTTATGAGTCGACAGTAAGCCCGAAGCTAATGTGCATGAGATTATACTTTCTGTTCATGCCCTCTTTGGCTTATCCTTCTGGTCACAATTGAATTCATTTGTTACTAGGTTCGCAACACAATACATACTTGCATGTGCCTTGCTAATTTATATTTGGCCGCACAGTTTATACAACTATGTAAGTTAAATTAATAATATATCTAGAAGCATTACTGAGACGCTTTGTGAATATTAATATAAACTAACTGCATTAGCGTTTTACATTCATAACTTGTTTATGACTTCCGTCTATTGTAATGCATAAGAAACATAACAATGGTGAATTTTATTCTAAAATTGATATTCACATTAGTTTTAAAGAAAACCTAAACATAATAGTGATATCATAATTTAACTGATTTTATGTTTCTAAAGTGATTAAATAGCGTTTCGTTCTTAAGTAAAATGTCAACGTCAAAAATTAATTTATATTAACACTGCCGTTTAATCCACGTCAGCAAAATTGTGTCGAGTTATGACATTGGTCAAGTTATGCTTAAATGGATCATCAAGTTTAACTGGTAGTAGATTATTTATCCTATATTAGTTATAAATGAGTATGGGTTTAGAATTTAATTTATACTCTTGGCTAGACCGCTTTGACTGACAGGAGCCATCTGAATCTTGGAATATGAGGTTAATACGCTATGAATTTGAAACTTTAGAAGGAGATTTCTCGAGTATATAATAATAATACATTCATTTGTCAACAAAGGCCAATAGACCTAACAGTTGAAATAATGCGGTTCAAATCAAAAGTAAAATATGTAAATTTGAATATAATTGTGACTAGCAAAGTATTTAACCATAAAGGAGAAAGGAGCTGATAAAGAGAAGTTCTTTCATCAACTTCGTGATAGTTCGTTCTGATGGAAAGGAGATTCCATTTGATTAGGAAGGATCGACAAGAGTACAGATCGTGAATAGTCCGAGTATCAATGTGGGATTTGCTGGTGTCAGACGGACGAATTTGAGTCTGAGTTAGAAGGCGATGGAGGATCTGCTGCAGAAGTCGACCGACGGAGTTCTTTGTCGTGGATCTCGAGTTTCTGTAGGGTCGAATTGACAAAGGTAAAGTCGACTAGATTGAAGCTTGTGGAGAGTCCGCACGTCAGTGTCGCGTGCAGGGATCATTAGCTTCCGTTAAGCGAGGTTACGACTGATAGAATGCATGGAGGAACCAGCGTTCGATGGATGCCGTGAGATGGTCCAGAAGCCTTTCCGAGTTTCCTATTGTTTGCTGAATCAAAAAGAAGAGATTTAGTAGAGCAAATTGTGGCATATTAATCAATATTTGGATACGTTAGAATAAAAGTGATAATATAAAAGGTATTGGGGAGTCCATTTTTGAATTTTAGAATCAGAGGAGAATAGTTGAAGTGGACTTCATTTGTAAAAATATCCAACAGTGATGCAAAGTTTTTATTCAAATATTATAACATAAATGTAAATTAAAACATGTCATATCAAATGTAATGTTCAATATAAATTTAGCGCGCAATATAAAAATGATTTTGATTTATGACATATCCGAATATGCACTGATAACAAACGATGGGCAAATAGGGGAGTAATTTTTAATGAAGAAAAGATTGTGAATTCTAAAGTGTTGCGATTTTTTGAAGTTTCATGTTTTAAAGCTAGAAAACCTGGTAGGTAAAGGAAGGTTAAGATTTTAAATCTCTGAATAGATGCTGAGCAACACGGTTTATATTTATGAGAAAACCGGTTTACGATCGCAGAATCGTGAAAAATGCAACAGCTTGTAATTGATGAGAAGTTTGTGATCGGTCTATATAAATCCATTTAAATTATACATAGCACCAATAATTTCTGTTATTTGAAATAAACAGACACTTCGAAGAAATTCTAAGTGTTAATTAAATTTCACAGTCGATGCTTTAAAGACTCAATAATTCAAATAAAAATTTGACTTTGACTATAAGTTGTTTATTTAGTTGTCTTCGAAACTGTTAGTTGCGTCGCACGTGTCTAGATATCTAATGTGCTACAATTCACAGAAACTTGTCAAACTGGATTCCAAGAGTAAAAGGTCTTGTCGCGTACTTACATTTTGTAGGACAGTTATTCTTTAGGCAGGAAACTTACCTAAATGAAATTTCTTTGCGAAACAGGATTAGTCGAAATTACATAATCTGTATTTTGACTAACCTAGTTATTATTTCAGTATTTTCCCCTCTTCAACAATATATTTCGACTGCCTTTATCGGCAGCCTTCTTTAGTTGCTCCATCCTCTTCTGATTTACAAAACAAACTAATCATTATTTTATTTTGTAAAACTGGCGAGGATGGACCAACTCAATGAAACTTGTTTTTTGATTCTCACGTTATAATGATCTGAGGCTCCTACGCATTCTTCCGTTCCGAATTCGTTACTCCAAATATTCGACCACACAGAAGTTAAAATAATATCATCAAAGAATAATCCGACGTATTTCGGTGGCACTATGCACCAAATTACGATAGAAAGTGAACATAAAACATTCAATTATGGCCACCAATATAAATTTGAACTAGCTAAACTCATAAGAATCAGGCTATAAATTGAATCTGGAAGGCTGTAAACGTGTATTCATACGCAATCGCAATAAATTGGTTATGCTAACATCAATTGATTGAAATAAAATGAAGCGGTAATATTATGAATGTATTCAGATTTAAAAAACCCCGGGCACTATATTAAATAAGACATTGGCTATTACCAGGAAAGAAAATCAGACGAATTAAAAATGCATAGTATGCATAGACCAAAGTTATTTCAATGTTATTTATACCTACTAGACAGCTTTGGGTAATTCGATTTGCGTACATTCATTCAAAAGGACCTCATTTAACCTCAATATCACGTAAGAGTTGATCCTCTATACTTCTGAATTGACGATGGGATAGGCAGTTTGCACACTAAGATTTTCACGATTACTTCGGTTGTCTCTTTCTATTTCAAAAATTTTCTCAAACCGAACGCATTTGTTGATCTGGGACTGAATTATGTTTTATGGTACTCATTTGGAAGCATTCTTGAAACCAAGCGACAAATGCTATTATTAAATTCATTGTACCCTTCCTGTGTGCAAAAACAAAAGGAAATTTTATCAGATATAAGAAACGTTTCTTTCGCATTGCCTTCTCAAATATCTACTAATGAGCATATCTTTATATATAAATTGGAAAGTAAAACAAGATAGAAATATGTGAACATAGACAGTGTGAAAAACGGAAACCAATCAAATTTCGTGCGTCACATCCAGTTCAAGCTCAATGCTTGTAGGTGCTTCTTCTGTTTGCATAAATCCGGCTGAAATTTGTTTATCCATAAGGCTTCGTATGTGGCTAGCTGCCTTTTGTTTTTGCATTTAGTAATTACATTGAATGCTACGTCTGGAGAACATTTCAACTATTATAAAATTACCATCGCGTTGGAAGTTGTAGTTCATCTCATATGCCTGGGCAGGAAAAGTAATGACCGATAATGAACTCGACTTTGTTCATGAATTTCATGCTTTCTGAAATTGACGGGTGATGCCTATGTTTATTGCAAAACTCGACAAATGAAGCTACAACAAATTACATACGCCTTTAAAAATAAAAGAAGCCGAAAATTCCACTGCCAGTACACCGTCAGGGTATTCGATGTTAAAAATAAGGTACCAAACGAAGATACCACTCCGAAGAGGTTTGCAAAGAATTATTTAGTGACTGCATTGGCAAGATGCTCAATGTGTGGGTAATTTAAAAATTTGTTCGTTCTCACGAGTCAGCCACAAACCACCCTGCACGAACCGATGAATCATTGTAACAATACACAAGTAAACGAAACATTTTAGTCGTTAAAAATAATTATGCACATCCTGCCAAACAGATATTACACGTCGCAGAGATGTAAGCGACTGCTAAGTGGCCCTATGTCTTCGGATAAAAACACAACCAACCGTTAATGCATAACTGAAAAACACAATGGATAGGTAGTGCTTAAGCCGACTTTTGTGTGGATAGGCGTGGGAAAATTCCTTTTTATCAGATTGCGTTTATAAGCTAGTGTGCATATTATGGAACCTTAACTACTCTAAAAGAAAAAAATTCGAAGAGAGGCTATCCACTTCACGTTTGAATGTCAATCTCATAGCAAAGTCTAGAAGTAGCTTCACTTTTAACTGCGTCGTCTGCAATATATTCAGTGTTGAATCTGAGAGTGTTTTACGGACTGCGTTTTAACAAATTGAAGCGACTTCCGAGGCAAAAAATCGTCCATCTGATATGAACGTTCAATTCTAGGACGCTGTTATGTTTTAAAACTACTTCGGACGTGCCGACAAAAGTACACCAGTGTTAATTAATATCAACTGCTTTACTAGCAGAGCTGACTGCGAAACTCTCGTTCTAGGTCGCAATCCAATCTTAGTTTCGTTACATTCGCCGCATGTGGAAGATCGTTTAAGGGTTTTATGTAATAGTCGGGTAACGAATTGAAATTTGCAGAAACGTTCGTTTCATAGCATCGGCACACTTCCCGAAGCTGGTTAACGCGGCACAAACATCTCTAGGGGATTGTTGCATTTTAAATTCATTTTTGGTGAGTAAGAACTCATATGGAGTACGAGGGGCTACATGAAGTGTAGTTTAAAAAGAATTCTAATGTTATTTAGTTTCGCTACACCAGTAGTGTCTATTGTTCGCTTCCTCTTTATTAATTGAGGACTATTAGTACGCAACCAAATTAATACTACGGAGAAATTGGGGTATATGCCATTGCCAAAACAATTTTCAGCAATGGTATATGAATTTCCAATTACATTTGCTTACCTTATTGGAAATAACAGGCTAAATCTGATATCTTTTCAGAAAACTATACTTCAAATTAGAAAATTTGATGAGCTCTATCGTGCATCATTACGATCACAGAACCAAGATCCTACGCGCAACCTAGCATATACCAAACGAGGCTATAGCCCGTCAAATATTAAAGATGCAGCAACGGTGAATAACGAAAAAGGCAAAACTATGTCTCACTGAATCACTCTCGTCCTAGAATGGGCGAACTAGTTCTATTCTGCTGTATAACAAAATTGGATATAATTTGGAGAGCTCAAAACACATCTTGTTTTTAGAGGGGAAGCGATGTGAATACAGCGCTTGTGTTGTTCGCCAGTAGTAAGGGAATGACAACTTCGTGAGTTTTGACTTATACTATATTGGTTGGGTCGCTTATGCGGGTTTCCTCAGAATTTATCATAAGTGTGTTATCCAGCCGAGGATTAATTATCCCTACCTACACAGTAAAAATATTCATTTGTGCAGACCATACTCTTACTAAGTTTTGCAATGTGTCACAATTAATTTTGATCAACATAAGCACTTTGATTTTAATCAATTATTTAAATGAGTTTTATCATATAAAGCGCGAACATTTAGTAAAACAAAATACAAATATTAATAATATTGCATTCACTCTTGCGGCTCGAATACTGCTTCCATAATTGCGCTGACTTCATCTTAATACGTGCGCTTCTGCGAGGACTTTTTTTATTCACTTCAGTCTTAGATAGGACAGTTGGAGAATTCTCGGCCTCAAAGTTGGTTATTGCTACATCTTCCTTCCTCAGGAGTCGGTCTTGAAACCAAAATTAAAAAACCAAGTGCAGTGGCGTTGAAAGAATTCGGGAGAAATTTTTTTGTCGATTACAACAGTAGCAACGAACATCTTTGTACACACCAGGCCAATACTATCTCGACTGCAATGTTTAAATTAGTCGCCCGGAGACTGGATTTCCCAACGTTTCAGACAAAAGGCCATCAATTCTTTTCATATAAACACCTGCACAAACCATTGCACTGTTTATCCTTCTTTTCGCACCAATAATCCGTTTTTCAGGTTCAACGATTGATGTGGTGTGAGCACCACTGGGTCGTTTTTAACTGATTGATTAATTTCTGGCCTGTGACATCATTTCCCTGTTCTTCAGAGACCTTGATTAGTGGCGAAAGTTGCACAGAGAAAAATCGGCTGCAGCATTCACGATACCGGCTCTTTGATGGATTGTTACATCGTATTCCACGAGCTAAATGGCTCGGTGTAATCTTTTCTTCTCAATACTTAGTGATCGTCAATGCATTACTGCTTTACGATCTGTTTGTCCACCAATGACATAATATCTAAACTTTCGTAGTACCCACTGTACGGCCAGTAATTTCTTTTCTGTTACGGTATAGTCTTGTTCCGCATTTGTGAGTATACTATTTATATATTGCGCTCGACGGCCGTCCGTTTATAATAATCCGACTAAGCCAAAAATTGTCAAAATATTTGCGCTTATTAATTTGTATTTCGAAAGGATAAACGCTTCTTCAGCCTCCTCCGTCCAATGAAATGGTATCTTGGCACTTGCTAACTTGGAAAAGAGTTGTTGCGCAACCGCAGTAACTGCGAGATATGGTCTATAGAAATTCACAATACCAATAAACCGGCACAATTGTTTTCTGGTAGTGGGTTAACAGATAATCCTACATAGGCTGAACATTCGAATATAATGTCATAAATACGTACGCTGAGTTCAGTAGTGGCACACATAATAACATAGTCATTGAGTTTAATTATCGGAACTCAGGCGCCAGTCGGAGCGAACCGTCCGTTTTCGTAACGTAAACCATAGGTGTTCGAAGAAGAGATAAGGATGGGTCAAGAAGGCCGGACTCTATCATCTCTTGTGTTGCCTGAGTCGCTGCTGCTAGTTTTTTTGGAGGAGCACCATATACTTTTGGAAGTGCGTAACCTTCATTTAATTCTAGCTATAGTTTAATGCGATCGACCTTTGGTTCTGGACGATCGCTGGAATCAGGAAGTTTGAATATAGCTGTATTGGCATTGAAACTTTCCATCACTCGTGCACACAATTGGTATCCTCATGCACATTAGGGCTACATATCGACTTTATAGAATTTGTACTTTTTGGCCTCGAGACAATTGATTGTCTTAATTCGTTATCTAATGAAACCATTCCCTAATAGGAGCAAAAGGTATTCGATACAACTAATACTAAATAGTAGAAATCTTCATTCGTTAATAATTTAGTGTCCTATTTGCCTGCAACTAAATGCGATGCACCCGATGCGTGATACAAATTTGTTCTTGTAAGTTTTTACGTTGTTTAACGGAAAGTCATTGGTAATACCGACACATCAGCTCCATTATTACTGGCTGTCCGTTGACGAGATCTAAAATATTAAATATAAAAATCCTTGCGTGCCGGAACGTTTCTATTACTTTTTTTTCGAAGGCCATCTGATTCTGAAAATTTTTAGGGTGCTCAAAAAGTCCTCTTCACTCGATTTACAAACCTGATCATCCAAAGGATTTATCTTTTGAGCACAACGGCTTAATGCGATTGCAACCTGGGCAAAGACTCAGGTAGCTTGGATAACCAGTGCTTCATGCATACCATGGTATCAAGGCGCATCTCAATCGGTAGTGGCTTGAGTCTGTACAATTCTGGAAACAGTTGAGATCAAGTTTGCAAATTATCCAACAGTCGCCTTTTATATTCTCTATACATAAGGTCGACAAGAAATTTTATCTAGACTGAAACTGTTCGATCAACTAAATCCTGAGTAATCACACGCACAATAAGTGCTTTTAATAAAAATTTTGCAGCTTTAAATGAGGCTTCAAAAATTTCGAGCAACAACTGCGGCCTTTCACCATCCAGTTGTGCAAGCATAGGATTAAATTATAATGATGATCGTAAAAAAATCGCTTCAGATGAAATCACCGGCAAACGAATATTTGCTGCCTCTTGGGTGCGGTCGCCATTGTTGACTTCACCTATATTGATCGGGTCATTTATGCGGTTTCATTCAGCATTTATTGTAAGTGTGTTGACCAGCAGATACTCAATTATCCCTAACTCCATTGTCTATTCGTTCATTTGAGCAGATAATACTCGTACTAAGGTTTCCAATCAATCAAAGTAGTTTTGCTCAACAAAAATGATTTATTTTTAGTCAATTATTTGTAGAAGTTTTCTCAAATATAGAGCATCCATTTAGTAAAACAAAATACAAATATTTATTATTTTATATCTTTCGATTCTGCGGATCGAACTGCTTCTGTCATTGTGCTTTATTTTACTTCATCTGTATTCAGCACCCAATTCTGCGAGGAATTTCGATTGTATTCACTTCACTTGTAGATACCATTGAATTGGGCGTTCTCGGCTAAAAATGTTGCTATTGCTAAAGTGAGCAAGCATTTCTTATTTTCAGAGTTAATCTATAAAATATATCAACCATCAGTTGAAAACCAACAAAGATGGCTTTTAAATTTAAATCAAAGTTTGAGCTTGATAAACACCAAATCGGTATGTATTTATGATCAAGTCGACAACATAAAAACTACCGCCAATCGACGACTGGTTCGTTTCTAATGGCGGGGCAATTGTTTACTTCAAGCTCGCAAACTTGATTTAAATAATTTTTACCACCATCCGCGCAATCAATTATTGTGTAAAGGTTAACTTATTATTTAGATAAAAGTTGTTATCTTGATATGAACACCATCCCTTTATATATATACAATTATCAGTATGATCTAAGAATTGCATAAAGTTGAAGAGGCCATTCATCCATTAGACCGGTTTCATCTTTATTGGTAGCACTCGGAGCACTTTTAGGAAATTGCCGTGGACATGGCGCGAACTTGGGCCCTTCCGTTTCGGTGTTTGTTATTCTAACCACCGAGCCACCATGTTTCACCTTGCACACACTTTTTAGCTATATTCTAATTAATGTTTGTTGGTTTTATTTCTTTCATGTGAAGTATATAAGGCGACTTTTTAGATTTAAGCACCAATTATCCAAACAAAATTTGACATTATACAATGATTTATATACAAAATGAGAATGGTGCTTATATCAAGATGGATAAATTTGTTTAAATAATTGTTATAATCGCTCGTGCAAACAATTTTTGTCTTATAATGACAGATTTGAGGTGGATGGTTGAAACTTTAGGTCTAAAGAAATGACATAGTCATCAGGCGAAATAATGAATATCCAAAATTATTCAGTAAGTATATAACTTATGTGTGTAGCGTGCGGCAGGTTGGGTCTTTGATTATTCAAAAACTTCGAAGGAGGCGCGTCCAGGTTCCACATAACACAATGCTATATCTAGACTGACACTTGCACATATGTAATGCGATCAGCGTTTATATCGAGATCGCAAACCGGAACTAAAAAATTGATATCGCCGCTCGCGCAAACTTTGTCCGTTTAATTATATAAAAAGCTCAATTCTATATCACTTCCATAGGTAGCGCGTTCCCAGCTCTATAATGACAGATTTGGTAAGGCTGGTTGGAAGTTTAGGCGAAAAATTATGCCATAGGAGGTGCAAATGTAGGAAATCATAACCAAAATTCCTCGAGTTTTCAAATATCTGTTCAGTGTATTTGGCTTGCCGAAAGGTGGACCAGTGATTAATAATGTCACAATATACGAGGGAGGCGTTTCAAGATTCCAGTCATGTTCAAAAATTTCTGGATAGTACTTGAAAAGGTCCCGATAAGAACGAAACCGGTCTACTAAATGAATTTCAGTCTATTTTATACAATGCCTAAATTTTACCGATAAGCGCTTACATATATTGAGTTTAGCCTTTGTATCTAAATCTCAACAGCACGGGAAACCGATGATCGGTTAACTCTATACATTTTCAATTCGAAACCACTTCCAAAGGTGGTGTTCTTTCTGTTCTATGTTGACAGATATGCGGCGGCTTGTTGTATATTTAGGTATTAACATATATCATCTAGGTTCCAATTGAAAGAAAGTCAACAAAATACATTAGTTAGTATATAACTGAAAATTGTATGTAACGTGCGTCAGAGTAGCTCAGTTGTTAGCCACAATCTCCGAAGTAAACTTGTCAAGTTTGGAGTCGTTTACGCAGCAAATTCTGGACAGTACTTAAAGCGTATTCAATAAGCTCAAAATCGGTCTACTGGATGAATTGCCTTTTATAAGTTATACAAAGCTAAGTTACACTGGGAACTGTATATAAAATGGGATTTCTGTTTAGATGAAGATCGTAACCCTGATTTAAAAAAAATATTATTAATGTTCGCGGAAATAATAATAATTTGAGGCAACACGATTTCAACTGTGAGTATTTATTACTGTGTGACACTCACAGAGCAGTAAGTAAGGAGTTCACTATTTTAGACATTTGCAGACATTTTATCATCTTTAGCTGAGAAACAGTACATAAATTAAAAAAAAACTGCTGGAATTAGTTTTTTACGATAATGCGTTCGACATGTTGAAACACCTTACATGTTGTAAGGAATGGCAAAATTATTTGCGGGATTTGTTCAACAATAAAGTAGCAAAATAAATAAATTTTGAAATTCATAGAAACAGCGTACTGTTCAGCATCATTATTACGGATAGTATTTTTTATATATAAAGACAAAGTATATAAAATCCATTTCCGGACAAAGAATGTCTGCATATGAGCATTATTCGTGAATGTGCACAATTTAGAATTTAAATTGATTTATTTTTAAATCCTTAAAAAATTAGAATAGACACCTAACGTAAAATCCTCATTTCCAAGAACGCATCTGTTTGGTCTTCGATCAGGCTGGGTGCGTATTCGTCCCTTTCTTCCGAAGGCTTCAAAATCGATTATAACAACCACTGGACATGAGGTGCGATATAAACAAGGATTAGATCGCACGTCGTTTACAGCGGTTAGTATGAACGCTGTTGAAGCCTTTGGAAGAAAGATACGAATACGCATCCAGCCTGATCGAAGACCAAACAGATTCGTACTTGGAAATGGGGATTAGTCGGATCTTTGCGAAACTGATAGTACAAAGTGGCAACCCGCGAACGCAAATCGCGGACTTGCAACATATGAAGCTGGAATACCGTAAAATTTCAAAGTATATTTGTCTAACACGTAATACAAGAAATACAACATGGAAGACATTCAATGTAAAAAAGAACAATTCAAGTGGCGATGAGTTAATCGAGTTTAGTTTCTATTCAACATAATATGGCGTATTAATTAATAAAACCGCAGTGACTAGAAAGAATAACATTTCAATAACAAGGCAAATACACATTTCTAGAACACAAACTAATCGGAAATTATAAAAGACTTAACTAGCTTATCATGACAATATAAGTTTCAAAAGTAATAATTAAGATCAGTTAACATTAAAGCGATGAGTTTGTCAAATTCAAAATGAAATTAAGTTCTTCAAATACAATTAACAAGTTTGCGGTTTAGACGATATAGCTCCTAAACTAGACTATTTTGCTGCATTATATTATTGAGCAAATATGTTTCTTAAGTACGACCTAAGCATTGCGAAATACATGAAACGGCCTTCATTCAAAGAACATGATTTCTTTATAATGGAACAAAGCCCTGAGCAGAGGCCATGTTGCTGGCTGGAATTCAGCGTATATTCGCTTCACTGAGATAATACCACTGTAACCAGGCATAGTATCGAATTTTTTTCTGCCATTTAAGCTTTACCATATAATTTGAGATCTTGATATAAAATAATGATCCTTTATGTACATACATTGTTCAGTATAAGCTACGTATTGTACAGTAAAAAAAAACCAATAATGTGCCAGGTTTTTATATCTAGAGCGCAAACTTGATTAAAGTAATTGCTATCAACAACCATGCAACCAATATAAATTTTTATTTCGATATTACTTCCCCATGTAGCGTGGTGTCTGTTCTATAATGACAGATTCGGGATGAACAGTTGGAACTTAAGGCCTAAAGGGATGCCGTATAGGCTCCACATAAAGGAACACCTAACCAAGAAATATTAGTTAGTATATGATTGAATATTGTGCATAGTCTGCGGCAGGGTGACCCAGTGATTAGAGCACCAGATTCCGAAGCATACGTGCCCAGATTCGAGCACTGTTCGAGGTAAATAATGAACATTACGTGATGAGTTCCTAGTAAGGACGGAACCGATCTAATGTATAATTTGTCTTTTCGACACTACACAGTACTAAGTTTATACTGACAAATGTATGTACATAATGGTTCAGGTATTTATATCAAGATCGCAACCTTGGTTAAAGTAATTGTTATCACCGCACGCGCAACCAATGTTCGTTAATACTTTACCATTAAAATTTAAGTGAAAATCAGACTACCGTTATCTCCAACGTAGGCAACCAAGTAAAACCAAAATCGGTATCCAATAGTTATAGAGGACATAAAATTTAAATAAAACCAATAAATATGAGACATCTAATGCTAATTCAAAATTGAAAGGAAAGCAATGAAATATATCCTAATTATATGGATGGAAACAGCTTTTAAACTGGAAAAATTGAGAATAGATCGCTCAGATTTTTTCCAGCTTTTCATCTATTATAGAAAAATAAACTAAGCCTACCGATCAATTTATGGATTTTGTACGAATTAAATAAGTTATTTATCGTTTGAAATGATGAAACTTTGGGTTGAATGCGGAATCCACAAAGATGAACCTAAATGAAAGACAAATAAAAATAGTTTGTTCGAAAACAACAATTGCACATGCTATTTGGCTTGAGTGGCATGTGTAACAAGTTGCTCGCTACCGAGCCAAATATGCTCTGCATGAAATCCTGGCTGCGCCAATTCAAGGAAATATTTATGAGTAACGAAAAAGAACGAGCCCTGGTAGCAGATGAATTGTATATGACACCTTAAGCATTTTTTATTTAGTGAGGAAAAAGTACACATTTAAATACACCCTGTCATCACAATATAATTCGATATGAATTCCTTAGTTGACAAAGAAGTTAGAGCATGACAAATTTGAACTTTCAGTATTACCATATATATATATATATACATATAATCACGACACACTTTCAGAATGTGATTTATTTGGCGTATAGTTGCACTACGAGTGTCATTATAAGACGATCAACCAGAAATCTGGTGTCTGATTTCGAGAATCCCATAGATTTCACAGAGAAATCATGATTATTTCACTGGAAATCTACAGTGCCACATTCCATATTACTAGCATTGTGTATAATGAAATTTATCGTCTTTTGTTGTAAATTAGAATTTTTTCCATCAGGACCAATTAGATATGACTTCGGCATATATTCATGTTTTTGTCGGAAGGATAGTTTTGCGAAGTTTTATACGCATATTTGAGGTTTGTTCGTATTTATTTTCCGGAAAACCTGAGTACAAATCTACGCCGGATAAATGTGTGTTCCTACTCGAATCAAGTGCTCAAATTCGAGCAAAAGTCCTGGATGCGACCTCGCTGCTCAACTAATTGATACATGACAAATTTCAGTCCACAGCTTTCCTGGGTTTGAAGGATGAAATTTACACAACACTTCATTCTGTGTCTGACATTTGCTATTCAAGTATAGTATACGTTTCACGTAGATATCCAACATTCATTAAGCATTATACGTAACCACTCTGCTTGTTATTTATCTGCCACATATGAAATTCTGTGTCAATTAAGCCCGCAACATATAACTCCATGTCACCCATTGCCAGGACTGCTTTAGAATTTCTCGCTGTATTTAGCAGATAACAATGGTCAGCGTAGATAGCGTCCTCACTATCGTCTGTGCTGTAATTGATGTGTGTCGAATGTCACATAAATAATGTTTTATGCCAGGCCAAGGCTTTCAATATTTTACAAATTGACTAAAGCTTCAGTTGTTATGATTTTGCGGTTGAAATTATTATCAAATAATTAGAATCAACCGCTATTTGTCAAAAGCAAAACAAAAATTCACATAATAAATCATAAGTGAAAGTTTTTTAAATTAGTTGAAGGTCTTCATAAAAATAAAAAATCCACCATTCTAAATATATAGTTTAAGTAATGCACAAATTACGAATTATTTCCATATTTGATTCAATAAAATATGAACAAGTTCCACCTATACATTTATCCAAAAAATTAGGTCACAGATTTCTACAACAGTGAAAGCGAATGTGTTTTACTTATAACGGTAGCAATCTTCAGATCAGGGTTAGCTAACGCCATTAATTGAAATTACCGATTTCACTTAAACATTGTTTCATTTAAAAGTTTGATTTACCATTTAAAAATTGAGAAAAGATGAAAAAGCACAGCACAAAAATCATTATTTACACACTATATTCGATCACGTGTGTGAGAAAATAAACCTTCACAAGTAGTCGTAACACACAATACAGAGAATGAATGTCTTACATAGTTTATTTCAGATATTTTTTAGCATATCATTTTAATTTACGAGTAAAATTATTTCTACCCTATAAGTAACAATAAAAGGTGACTTTACTAAGATTTGCCACACTAAATTAGAAAACTTTCCTAACTTCAGTACCACATATGTCCAATCCAGTCATCGAAAAAATAGCAAGTGACACCCTAGACACGAGTAGGAACAATTGTTCCATCTTTGTTGCTCTACTACAAGGAATATCCGGGTGCAGCCTAATGGCTGCTGAAGGCGTGACTGTAAGCAGAGAAGAATACCAGAAGATGAAGAACGATGGCGTAGAAAAATGCTGCTAAACGAGCATGTCGATTGCCCATGACCAGACGACTCTAAAATAATATTTGTTAATGTTTCAACAAAAAACGAAATAATTAAATTTGAAAAAAACACTAAATTTAAGGTAAAAATGATCAAATTTTATTAAAATTTGAGCATTTAATGTAAAAATTAATCCAATTTCGTTTTTTCAGTTGTATAAATTAGCTCAATCACAGTGTGTAGAATGCGCTGACGCGTTTCGATCGTCCATCATCTCTGAATGAACATAAGAAATTAGAGATACAGCTTTCACTGCTAGTGGTCTATCATGTACTGTGCGTGACGAGAAATTTCGTTTTCACAATTTTTATGCAGTTACGATCCTACAAGATTTGCAGATTTCCCCGCATGAGTATGGTTTATATAATTAAGTAATTATTGATTATGCAAGCGGCGATAACAATTTTTAATGTACGGTTTGAAAACAAGATAAAAATCGGTCGAATTTTATTTGAGAAGACGAACAAAATATCAAAACTACCGCCAGTCACATGTACTGACACGTTTCGATCTTCCATAGTCCTCATCAACACAGCAAACAATACAAAAGCAGTTAGTAACAGATAATTCAATGCCATGTAAACAAGTGAATAAAGATAAATCAAGAAAAAACTAATTATTAAAAATTAAAAAAAACAAATATTTCAATAATTAGTAAAAGAGTGATTTATATCGGAGACCTAGGTAACACACCGAAGTTAGGCAAAATAAACCTTCACACAACAACATTACGGCCAAGTAAACTTTAAGACAAGGCATCATTGGCAATTTACAATTGAAAGCTGCCTCAAGAGTAAAAAAACTATTCTGGATCTATAAGTCATAGAAAAAAAGTATTTTTGCATATAATATACTTTATAAGAATGTTGGCTGCATAAGTATGACAAACTGAACCTCGATGCAACACCTAATATCTTAGTAATCATTAAGGCAAGGCAACATCGGGAATGGGGTTGCATTGCGGTTTTAACTGCATCATGGCATACACTCAACCAAACCTCGCAGTTAACTCTACCAAACTAAGAAAAGAAATTCTCTAAGATGATTCTACTAGAAGTCTGTGGAGTAGATCGCCATCGACGTATCACGCAGGGTTTTCAACCAAGAACTATGATGCGCACTCGGAACCCGCCTAGACAGACAATTTGGTCACATAGTACCAAATTTGAATGTAGATAACTTTAACTGATTCTGCCAATCTTGTTTTTACGTCAATCGGACGCTGGGTGAGGGAATAATGCTCTACTGGGCTACCAATTTTACGGTATACGCCATATGAGACCCAGCCAATGCAGTTGGTGGAGCATGATTTGCTTTTCTAACGAGGATCAAATGTTCGTCTAACCAAAAATACGTCTACGGATGTCAGCGTTTTTTATTTGTTGTTGGTAACCTTTGCTACACAAAGAACAGGGTCGACTGCCTTAAAGCTCACTAAAATCATCAACTCTAAGAGCCCAAGTCTCACTAGATTTGAATAAAACTGCACGTTCAGATGCATTTTAAACACACCATTTAAGACAGTGTAAAATACTTGCGTTTTTCCCTTAATGATGGAAGTTCGAGAAAGCTACTCTAGCTTTCGCGATTCTCATACTCACCTCGTCAGACATATTGTTTGAGATATTGATAGAGCTGCTAAGGTATGTAAACCTGTCAACTATGTCCAGATATTCACTCTATAATCGCATATTTGAAATGAGCGGTGAGTGTAATTGTAAAAGAATCCTACATTTATAACGTACGAATTTCAAAACGTGTGCTAACCTATTCAAGGTTGCCCGAGCGGAATCTCGATTGTCGAATAATAGTACGATATCGTCTGCATAGTCAAGATCGACTAATCTATCGCTCTTGAGACCTTAAACTCCTACAACCTGAGTGTTCATAATAACACCTATTACTAAATTTAACGAACATTGGCTGAGCAGGGGTGATAACAATTACTATAATCAAGGTGAGGAACTTAATATAATCGCCTGTCCTTTTATGTACGTAAATTTTTCAGTATAAACTAATTATTGTATTGTGCTGAAAAGACAACTCATCCAGTAGACATTCAGTCCTGAAATTCAGGACAGTACGTGGAGTTCACAATAAGGACGAAACCGATCTACTGGATGAATTGCCTTTTCAACACTATAGAATAATTAGTTTACACTAACAAATGCACGTTCATAAAGGAACAGGTGATTAAACCAAGTTCGTAACCTTCATTATAGCAATTGTTATCACTGCCCGTGCAACCGATGTTCGTTTAATTATGCAAATGTTCATTTCAATACCACTTCCCAACGAAGTGTGGTGTCTTTTCAGTAATGACAGATTGGGGATGGTTAGATGGAACTTTGGGTCTATATGGATTTCATATGAGATCCACCTTAAGTAAAGGCTAACAGCGAAACATTAGTTAGTATGACTAAAATTGTGCAATGTGCGGAAAGGTGGCTCAGTGGTTAGAGCACCAGATTCCAAAGCAGACATGTCCAGGTTGGAGCCCTGTACGCAGCAAATTCTGGACAGTACGTGATAAGTTCCCAATTAGGACGAAACCGGTCTACTAGATTAATTGTCCTTTCAAAACTATACAATAATTAGTTTATACTGAAAAATGTTCGTACATAAAGAGACAGGTGATTATATCATGTTCACAACCATGATTATGACAAAATTAAACAAAAAGCTGGAAAGTAGACAGCCTTGACGGACACCATTGCCGGTAGTAAAGTTGTGCGACAAGAAGTGTTTGTGTAGAAATCAGTGATAAGATCGACATCCACAATATTCATAGCATTTAAAAGATGGTTATTATTAGATTGTGAAGGGAATAGAGAATGTAAAGAAGCGGATTCCGAGATGAAGATATCTGCAGTAGTCTGATTTCACTTATCCATCCCGCAAGACCCAGCAGATAAGGTGAAACTTTTTATACAGCGCGACAATCGATATAGAGTGAATTCATTATAGCTTGTATTGCTTATGGTTATATGTGGGCTGTGGAAGGACACTATGTCGCTCATTCTTAGGGGGCATGGTTTTTATTACTAGTTTTCCTTATCTTAGATAATCTGTCAACTAATGGTGATGAGTTCTACGATCAGCCAAAATCTGCCCTTAGTATCTGTCACGCTTGCTGTCAATTAGTTACTAATCATTAAACACTTTTACTGACATTACTGCGTAATTAGATGATGGATATGTTCTGTTAGACCTAGAGAGGTTCATGCTACCATTCCCTGGCTGACTAGTTTGTGTCTGCCGGTCGTTAGGCCGGAAATTTCTATAGCTACAGGTCATACCAAATGTTTACAAGTCATGTACAAATTCTTAACATATAAACCACCGATATCAAATTCAATTTTAACGGTCAATATTTCACATAAATCGATGGAAAGTTCGTTAGTAAGTATACTAGCTGATGTAAACATGCTATAACATCAAAGCTACTACCATGATAACAGCCCTGTAATAAAAGAATCCAGAATTGTTTGTTTATACAAATTTCATAGCTGCTTATTTTACTATGTAGATAAAAACAGCAGATTACTAAAGAAGCGAATTCAAAAGCATTTTATACTTAACACCATTAATCTCGTGGAGATTTCCGCAATAGCTAAACATATTGCATGTAAAAAGCACACTCAAAATCGGTCAGTTGTCCAAGTATCCTTTCAATCATAAAGTGAATTAGAATAGCGCACAGCCGAGGCAATTTTATGCGGCGTCCTTAATTATCAGCTGTGTGTGAACACGCGCTAATACGTGCTTCAGTTTTTACGCTTTCATTTCCTTTTTATTGTTTTATATTTTATGTCCTTAATCCAATTTGATCCCCACTGCTTTCCAAAAAATGATTATACGAAGGACAAGATATCAGTCGAGTTAAGCCATGCATGAATGATTTCTCAATTCAACTGAAAACTTTTTAAAATGAATTTCATTTTATTATTTGTAAATATTTGAAGACAAAATTTGTAAATCCATATACACATTACAAAATATCACAGTATGGAGAAAAATAATCATTACATCATCGGATCTGACTAGGAAATTTGGCATAAAAAGATTAAAATAATCCTTTTGAAATGCGAGCTTTAATAAAATTCATTGTACTCTTCCTATGTGCAAAAACAAAAAGAAATTTTATCATATACAAGAAACGCTTCTTTCACATTATCTCCTCAAGTATCTACTAATGAACATATTTTTATATATAAATTGGAAGGCAAAACAAGATAGAAATATGTAAACATAGAGAGAGTGTGTAAAACGGAAACCAATCAATTTCGTGCGTCACATGCAGTTCAAGAATATCGGCTTCACATCAGAGCACGAGAAAAAAATGATCGTTTGCCTTTCCTAGATTTACTATTAAAGAAAGAGACTAATGGTAAATTTAACAGAACAATTTACCATAAACCAACATGGTCTGCATAGTATTTGTATTGTAGCAGTTTTGTGCCCTTTCAATTTAAATAATCAACAGTTCGTGGCAGCTTTGCAAGAATTGGCAGGTTGGTTAGTCAAGATTCAAAAGAAAACGAATATAATAAAGCAATTAACGATTTATTGTCTAATAGCTATCCTAGACAATTATTCGAATCAATTATTAAAAGAGGAATTAAATAGAAACAGACGTATTACTGGCCAGAAAAGACAACAGTCTACCTGAATATCCCATTTAAGGGAGATGCAGTTACTCGAATGGCACAAAAGAAAGTAGAAACGGCATAAGCACGCACATTTAATGCAGCTAAAATACGAGTGTTACTTAAGGTAACACATTTGCCTTTACCAGCAATCAAAGAGAAACAGCCGTTAATGTCGACATCAAATATTATTTACCAATATATATGCGCAAGTTGTCGATCAACTTACGTAGGCCGATCGACCACACGGTTAATTAATCGAATGAGAGAACATTGTAACTTAAACGCCTGTTTTAAATAAAATTGTGAATACACGTCTGTAATTGCGCAACACATCGTCGAAACATCGCAAGTATGTTCTACAAACGTAGCATTCAAAATAATTAATAAATGAATAACAAAATGGAGCTAGCCATATACGAAGCATGTTCAGGCATTGAGCTTGAACTGGATGTGACGCACGCAATTGATTGGTTTCCGTTTTTTCACATTCTCTCTGTTTACATACTTCCATCTTGTTTTGCTTTCAAATTTATATATGAAGAAATGTTCATTAGTAGATATTTGAGGAGATAATGAGAAAGAAGCGTTTCTTGCGTTTGATAAAATTTCTTTTTGTTTTTGCACATAGGATGGGTACAATGAATTAAAATATTCGTTAGGTGCGGTGAATTTAAGGGAAAAAACAAACTTGATTTAAAAGTTGCAATTTATAGATGTAGAAAATTGAAAACATTCGCAGACACTAACCAAATAGAGCATAATCTTTTCATGCGCAAGCAAATTGTCATAGCGCCTTTGCTGTTCTTTTCTGTTAAATTGTTCAAACGGGCTCAAATGCTCCTCGTAAGCCGAGGAGTAGGCTTTCATCACATCATTACTGTCATCCATAACTGCACTTGAATTTGACCACGAAAATAATGATCGATTACCGAAAAAGGGCAAATATCCAGTTGTAGATGGCAAATTTCTTTCTTGTTCTTGATTGGATCCAGTGTACGAGGTTAAAAAATGTATCTTTTCGACAAGTTTGATATTGTGCCGTCGGACAGATTCCAATTCCAGTTGAACACTGTTCAGATTATCGCGAAGCTGCATTTCAACCTAAAAAACAGATTTTGACCAAAAAACCGAGGCGTTCATAGGTTCCAAAATAGAATATCAGATCCAACAAACCCCCAAAGATTTATTCTTCAAAGAACGAACTATTTCATTAAATATTATTTCAGGGTTCTGTGTCGTTTTTCATTCTACTTCCTCCATTATTCGATAAAAAATCCAAAAATGATCTTCCGCAGTTTCAATCTAAGATCGTTTGAAATTGTTGGTTTTTTGTTACGCTATTAATGCGTAAATATGAAGATGAAGAAAATAATTTATTAATTCACAGACGATAAAGAAATAGCCATATTCATTTAGTTACACATTGTCTGAACATCAATATAGCGATTTTGAAGCAAACAGTGTGATCCTACTTACTATTTATCCAAAATGGGTTAATGAGAAACACAGATTACTAATAAAACGAATATTTGACCAAGCAGTTCGGTTTTAATTTATTCAGAATGGATAAATGACGAAGCAAAAGCACACCTTTTGGAAGAAAAATATTCAAATAAAATAAGTATGCGTAGATTAGGATTCGTGTCAACTTACTTGCTCCAACTTCTGTATTTGGGCTTTAAACCGGTCACGTTGTTGAATAACAATAGGCAACATTACACGTTCGGCGCACGCTTGTTGTGAATCTAGACAATATCAACAAGAAAACAAGCTCGAATAATTCTGCACTGAACTGCTACATGCAATGACGCGTTTCTTTTCATCCATATATTGCAAAATGACGCGATTCAAACATAGTTGTCCTAAATATAATTCACACCTCGAGAGAAAAATTATTTTGAGTCTGGATCAC
This sequence comes from Eudiplozoon nipponicum, assembly GCA_029291075.1. Classification (NCBI taxonomy): domain Eukaryota; kingdom Metazoa; phylum Platyhelminthes; class Monogenea; order Mazocraeidea; family Diplozoidae; genus Eudiplozoon; species Eudiplozoon nipponicum. The sequence continues at coordinate 73,505 of JAQBSW010002508.1, read as the reverse complement.
AAATTATTATGTGGCTTTCGTTACATTCACATGAGATATAGAACCGAGTATTGGTTAATGTATATTCTGTACAAAGCTTTCATAGTGAGTCTTGTGTCGATCACTTATTCTAAAGCAAAACAAAAAAAGAATGCGCCGCGAAATTAATATAAGTAGTTTTACATTTTTGGTAGAATCACCAGTCTAGACAATAAACAAAAATAAACAAGGTGGACGAAAGTAATATCTTGAATATGAATGATTTAATGTAACCCAAAATTATCATAAATAAAAATGCTATAAATATAAGTAAGTAAAATCTTTAAATCAAGTTTGCGAGCTTGAAGTAAACACCAATCCCATTGTATTTAACCAGTCATTGAACAACATAACAAAACTACCGCCAGCCGCAAGGCACTGACGCGTTTCGACCTTCCATGATCATCATCAGAGTACGACGGCAAACTGACTATCGAGGATCAAACCGCATTGAATATATATAGAAATCAATGTTAGATATGCGGCTCTCACCTCTAGCAGTCTCGCATACATTGAACTTGACTGGAAATGTCGGCTGCTAGAGGTGAGAGCCGCATATCTAAATTTGATTTCCATATATATTCAATGTGGTTTGATCCTCGATAGTCAGTTTGCCGTCGTACTCTGTGGATGATCATGGAAGGTCGAAACGCGTCAGTGCGTTGCGGCTGGCGGTAGTTTTGTTATGTTGTTCAATGACTGGTTAAACACAATGGGATTGGTGTTTACTTCAAGCTCGCAAATTTGATTTAAAGAATTGTTACCACCACCCGCGCAATCCATTATTGTTAAAGAGTAAGTAAATTGTTTAAATTATATTATTTCATCTTACCATTCAAAAACGCTTCAATTCTAGCATCGATAAGAAATAAAATACACTTTTCTAAGTGAATAACAGCTAAACAAATGCGACCGCACGAGCATCGGTATCGTGAGCTGTGACAGTAATAACGAAAAAACCTATTCTTTCTCATACAACAAAATCATTATGCTACGATCGATTCTGCAGATGGCTACCAGACTTCCTGTACTAACATGATATATTTAACGTAATCTATGGAAACAATCATTGAAGAAGCCCAGTTTACGTTATCACATGCGAAACGAACTATCTGCTACAATTGATTGGACGTTGTCTCAGACGAAACCGTTGAATGTTTGCTAGGTTGTAGAAAAAGTTGCACAATATATGAGCATTGAAAATGGTCAATATATACTAATGTTCTGTTTCAATCATTAGCCAACATTAAATGGAAAACCATATCAACAGATAGATAGTCATAAGATCTTTATCACAAATAATTAATGCATCATCTCAGATTTAAAAAATAAAACATTCATTGCTATCGAATATTACGCAATATATTTCTTATTAGGAAGAAAACACACTAATAACAGTGGATAATGACCATTTATTTCGAGACTACAATCTTACGTTTATACACATCCTAGATTTTCATTTGATTATGTGGGTGACAACTATTCTGACTCGGTTTTACTTACATTTCTTGTTCGGGCTGATCAGTAAATGTACATGCGTATGTGTCTGTTTGTGTTCAAGGTAATATCTGAGATCTGGATTGCGAGTTAACTAAATTTTCACATTTTTGGCTGTTACGTGTAAGAACGTCATTTTACCGAGTTTTGTCTTTCGTTTCGCCTTGTTCATCAATTTTGTTCTGTCCACTTGGTAACAGCGCACGGTAACTCAGTTAGTCTTTTTATTTTAGATGGAGCTCATATGACATACATTTAGACCCAAAGTTCCAACTGACCATCCACAATTTGTCATTATTTAACAGAAACCACACTACATATGGATGCTGTGTTGAAATGTAAATTTAAATAATTAAACGAACATTAGTTGCGCGGGCGGTGACAACAATTACTATTATAAAGTTTGTGAACTTGATATAAACACCTGACCCATTAAGTAGATAAATTTGTCTGCATAAATTAGATATTGTATAGTGTGGAAAAGGCAATTCATCCAGTAGTCCGGTTTAGTTCTCATCGGGAACTCATCACGTACTGGCCAGAGTTTGCCTCGGACATGTCTCGAACCTGGGAACGTCTGTTCGGCAGAGTGGCTCAGTGGTTAGAGCACTAGATTTCGAATCAGACGTGCCCAGGTTCGAGACCTATCCGCGGAAAATTCCGGCCAATACGTGATGAGTTCCAAATATGGCGAAACCGTTCTACTGGATGAATTAGCTTTTTTACACTATACAATTCTTAGTTTATACTGACATATGTAAGTAATTAATGGGTCAGGTGTTTATATCAAGACCGCAACCTTGATTATAATAATGAAAAAAGTTGGTTGACTCTCAATCCATCCATACAAGAACGACCAGATCTCAGACATCACTTTGCAATACAGCGAGAAAGACCTTTACACGCAAACGGGTACACATACTGGCACATACACATACTGATCAGCCCAAACAAGAAATAGACGTAAAACCGAGTCAGAATAGTTGCCACCCACATAGTGTTGCGAAAATCAAAGTCTAATAAAGGGTTCATCAAATAAGTTGAATAATTTGGGCATTAACATACCTTTTATATATGAACAATGCTAATAATCGAATCTCTTTCTTAGAAATCTCATTATTAAAAAGAGAAAATGGGTATTTTATGAGAAATATCTCATCAATATGCCATATTAACAAACGACAAATCGAAATTAAATGGAGAGGGAATTTTACAAGGTCATTAGATCTCAATAGAAAAACTATCTATAGAACAACTTTTGAGGTTACATTTAATTTGTTATATTGTTACTATTATTGCATACATATCATTAAGCTATTGATTACTAGCAACTAACTGTCAGATAAAGACCAATCCCTAGAAAGAGATAATAAGCTTACACAAATTAATTTTGCGACTATGTTTGAATATTATCAAACAACCCATAACTTTCAGAAAATTATTTTCTCATCAGGAAAACCAACCGAAATTCATAACAAAAAAAGAAAATGATAGTAAAAGATGAAATCCAATTTGCAAAAGAGTACGTATGCGTGCAACTAGAGCAAGAAAAATTTTCTCAGCTGAATTCATAAATGTATTGTGCCTGACAATAAAAAGGAAGCCATGACTACACTGTTACCAAAACGCCAAAGTGATAGTGAATAAGCACAACCTTCAAAATGAAATACCCACTCAAAGGATAAAATAACACAGCAGCGTTGGCCTCACAAATGGCGTGATTTAACTAGTTGATTTGCAAAATATTGGAAGCATAGTTTAAAGAAGTTACGATTGCCAGTAATATTGTACAGAATACGTGCTAAAATATAGCCTCAATACTAAAGACAATTTAGAGAATAGAGTTTTACGAGAACCGGCAATCAACAATAGAGCGAATGGAGCAATGATACTATTAGATTAAATAAAACATGGGATAAATGACGGAAAGAAAAATGCAGTATCAGTGTTTAAATTACCGCCGACGGGGATGCGTGCTGATGGCTGTGCATAAGATTGATTATCAATGCTTGGTACAGCTGTGCTAGTGCGTCTTGAATGTTCAACATCTGCAGAAAATTCTTCACGCTCGTTTTGCGGATCAGAACTACTTAAACTCATATCAGCCACTTCCTGACGATGATTGACAACAGACAGTCTAGAAGAATGCACAGACGTGGCGGAAGATTCACGTCCATTTCCGCTGGCGGCTAATTGTAAACCAACATACCCATCCAAATCGATAGGAAATGTCGAACCAGCATTCGGACTGCCAGGATGAAGCGACTGATAAGGCGGCGCAGCGACCAAAACGCTTTGCGAATTCAAGGATGTATTCGAGTCAAGTGAATACGGCACAATGCTAGTAGAATTACTGGTAGAGTATTGTAAAAGATCACTCACTGAGTCAAGTTGGTTGCCAAAAAGCTTCTTTGAATGTTGTACTTTAGCCAAATCATTTTCTAACTTGTCTATCAGGCTTTGCTTTTCTGACACAGCTTCTGACGTTCGCTCGTACTCCTGTCGAAGCTTTTTAACCTCGACTTTACAGATAGGAAACACGAAAAATTTAAAAACAACAAAAAAGCTTCCATTATACAATGAACAATTTTTTGCATAAACCTTTAACAAGGAAAATTAGTGACAACTAATCATTCACTTCAACTTTAACGTAACAAGTTCGTTCTCTAGTTGTATATGCGTGCACATAGTTAGTAATAAGTAAACGCGGCAAAAAAGGATATCACAATCAATACTTTATATATACCAACAAAATATGAGTATAAAATCGATCATTTGGTTCAAAGAAGCAAAAATTATGTCCCATGTCTCCTACGCCTCTTACTACAAACATAAAAATATTTAAAAATAATATAGTTTATTTACAAGTATTACAAATAATATACGTTTAGAAAAAAACGTTGAACAATCTAAAATATAATTAAACGAACATTGGTTGCGCGGGTGGTGATAACAATTATTATAATCAAGGTTGCGGTCTTGATATAACACCTGACCCATTAATTATTTACATATGTCAGTATAAACTAAGAATTGTATAGTGTAGAAAAGGCCAGTACTTGATGAGTTCCCAATAAGGACGAAACCGGTCTACTGGATGAATTGCCTTTTCTACACTATACAATTTCTTTAGTTACTCTGACTTTATCTTAAACAATCGAGACCTGGCACTATGATATAATATCAATGTTTACTGTATAGGCAGGGCCAATTTCACGCGAGAACTTAACAAAATAAATATATTTTTCAGTTATTGACGTAGCATATTTTGTTTAGTTCAGAAGGAGAAAAACCTTCGGCAGTGCTCAAGTTCCAGTGCAGTTGCCTGATTAGCCTGGCGAGCAGAAATTGCGAGTAGTCTCCTCAGTTAATGTCACAATCAACGCAACCGCCAGGCCTTGGCTAGATGCGGCGGCGAACGCCGTTGAAAAGAGGTGGTGGTCTTGTAAATTTAATTTCTACTTGCTGTCTCCAAACAAAACAATGACAATTACTCACATCAAAATGATCAGCAATCTGTCCAGGCTTTGGTTGCAACTCTCGATCATTCCTCATTATTTAATGAAATAAAATAAGATTGCCAATATATCAGACGTTTACGAATTTTGCTTTACTCAAGTCCAAATAATACGTAAGCCAACAATTGGATGCCAACGTCAAGAAATCTTGGTCACATAACTCATTATTTTATATATATATATATATATATATATATATATATATATATATATATATATATATATATATATATATATATATAGCAACAGATCAGAATTTGCTCTTAATAAATTTCTCCCTCTATTTATATTCAACTTAGTATATATTAAAAAAGACTTCTTTATATTCAACACGCATGAGTTTGTGATATAAATCAGATATGACAAAAATGTAGTGATGCCTAAATTGATATCCATTATACATACACGTGCCATCAATTAGAAATGCGAAACTTGCACATTCTATTTTTTAGTGAGTGGCAATAAATATAACACTAAGGCTTTAAACGATGAGGACCTTAATATTATGAAGTCAAATCAATCGTAGTTATAAATTTATGTATGTCTGCTTTAAATTATAAGCACAAACATATATATGAACCAGCATAAACATACATACACAAACGGGAATTTAAAAAAAATATGAGTAAATGACGAGATATGAGTTTTAATATAAATAGAGGAATGCACTAGTTGTGATCAATTTCTCCTACTCAATTGGGTTTATTGCATTGTTACATAGAAAAATTTTTAATGCAGTGATCAAGATGTTAGGAAGATGTCATCGAGATATTTTGTAAACACAATTGTCAAAAGTCAGCAATTGTATAACGCAAAATATCTACTTTATATGCAATAACACCACAGTCGCAATTAGATTTAAAAATATAATTAATTAATATAAGATTTTAGATTTCGTGCTTAAGGAAGCGAACGGGTGATATCAAAGGGATTTATATAACTTGAAAAAGGCAGCTTCATCTAAGCTAGTACACATAGGAACCTCAGCCAAAGCCTATTTTTAGTACTACCATGGAATAAGTTAGACGAATATTTTGAATGGAAAAAAGGCGCCGTGCAGTATGACCTTAGACCATAGAAAACGTTCACAAGAATTTAGCTTCAAATTGAACCCAATTGGACAATAACAAAAAAACAGTTAATCGCTCTTCGCAGCTGGTCTTATTTTGATAAAATAAAAGACACAGCAACGTTTTTAATGTGAATGAACCGTATTGATAATTGTCTGGCAGAAAATTTGTTTGAAATCTTACAAATCAGGGCGTGATCCTCTCTTAGGTTCGCAACGGTTTCTTTGTTTTGAACAGCATGCGTTTTAGTAGAGAAAGAAAACAAATGATCATTTTAAATCGTCTGTAGACACGCCAAAGCTTTCTAAATTCAAAATTATACAAATAAAATCCTGCTTGGAACATTCTTAGCTGCTGTCAAACGCTACCCAGCACACATATTCTTTTGAACTGTATGGATATTTGTTTGGAATACGATCGGTTACATGGAGCAGAACTGAAATTTCATTCAAGCGAATGAAATATAGCTGTCTTAACTATTGATCCAATATAGCACCTGTGGGACGATCTCACGTCCTGAACTTTAGTCGGTTATGGAGTGATGGAGCAGCTTATTATGGTTCAACAGGCGCTAACAACTAAAGTGAGGGCAACGATAGGATATATTCTTTTCTATGTTGATAAATAAATCGAGGTAATACTGATTAATGTTGTTGAGGCCAAGGCATATGGTGCCATTACTCAATGAAAAAAGCCACGAGTGCGCTCGAAAACGGCGAACGAAATGAATCTATTCATGCATTCGTGACATATGCACGTGAACTTCAGAATGCTGTGTGGCCTCAAGCGTCGTTGAAGAAGGGAAGACGGACAGCTAATTACCTATATTCACTGTAATTGGATTATACGAGATATAATAGTCTGTTCCGGTTTGAGATGATTTGATGATGTATTTTGTATAGAAATTTCTAAATAATATCGGTAGGGCAGTTATTCAACCTTGTCTTCTTCATTAGGAACAGATTAATCGTTCTAGCCGGAAGGATAGACAACAAATAAATAAAGTTTATAAGATAGACTATGAGGACGAAATTGCTACAGGATAATAGAACCATATTGATGCTTCACTCCCTTTAAACCGTGAAAATCTCCAATAAACGAGGTGAGACAAATGATGAAAAAGATGGTGAATACAACCCAGATGCAAAAACGTACTTTAACAACACGAAGAACAAAACCTCTTACACCTACGTCTAATAAACTCAAAAGAAAAATTAAACTAAATTAGAGGCAGCGCAAGAATTGCGGTTTCTCGAGATTTTCCAGAATTGGCTTCAAATCAGGACCTTTCCTCGCATTGTATTCTGACAATAAAAGAAATCCGCAACATAGTTGCCACTAAGCAGAATCCAGTGCCAAATCACGCTAGACTCACAACCAATGATTTTGATAGGTACGCAGTCACTATCATGAAGGAAAAACTCGATTTCACACTATCCACCATGATCGTGACCGACTGTAAGTTATTTTCTGCGTCAAAAATCTACCCCTTTGTGTACTATACTATTCTAGTGTGATTTGTTTAATTAGCGCCAAATGTCAATTTCACTTCAGATAAACGAAATGAGTAAAGATTGCCTTTCTGTAATGAAAATATATATAATTTATATATATATATATATATATATATATGAGAGAGAACTCAACAACGTATTCCATGGAAAAAAATTTATTAATAAATCTTATTTCTATCAGTATCTACAGCCATTATTCTGGATCCGTTAATATATTCGTTCATCCAATCCCAACTGTACGATTGTCGTAACCAATCTCCTCTTAACTATGTCTGTCTTTGTTTTGGGCAATTTAGACCACTCCTTCTGCGTAACGTAATGTTGTGTGTTATCCTTTAATTGTGAGTGCGTCCGTAATTGACGGCTGTGTCGTATTTTGCTCAACGTAGGCTATTTTTGAAAGTCTGTCAGTTATGTATTTGTTCAAGTTCAATTTAATTATTTTTGAATTATTTTCTGCATGTTTAAGCAGGGGATCAGCTAATTAATTGCAATAGCTTCAAAAGCCAAAGCATGTTTTCGTTTTTGCCATGTACAGAATTGAAAAATTGCTACTACTAACAGCCTGACCCGTGAGTAGTACATGTTCGCAAATTGCTGATTTTTGTGCAGGAGCTGCACAATTAATAAGCTGAATCCCTGCTTAAACATGCAGAAAGTAATTCAAAAAGAAATTAAATTGGACTGGAACAAAGACATAACAGACAGGCCTTCAAAAATAGCCTACGTTCAGCACAATACGACACACCCGTCAAATACGGACACACTCACAATGAAGGCGATGACAAAACACATGACGTTTATGCAAAAGGACTGATCTAAATTGCGTAAAACAACGAGACATAGCTAAAAGGGGATTGGTTACGACACATGTACAGTTGGGACTGGATGAACGAATTTATTAACGGATCATGAATAATGGCTGTAGATACTGGTATAAATAAGATTTATTAATAAATGTTATTCCTTGGAATAAGTTGTTGTTCTCATATTTAAAAAATGGCAAAGCTTGTACGATATATATATATATATATATATATATATATATATATATATATATATATATATATATATATATATATATATATATATCCCTCTGGCTGACATCTAATTTCCACTTTTCCCCTATGATTTTAAATCTCTCACTCTTGACTTCCTGATACCATTTCTATTCACATTTTTCATTTTGTCGTATCCGAATAGTGGATACTTTACCATGTTTTGCTCAACTAATCCTTTTCCTTTTTGATTCAGCAAAAGACAGGAAACTCAAAAGCCTGCTGGACCACCCGAGGGTTTGCATCGGACATCGACGCCCCCTCGGTTATCATCAGTTAAAACCTCGTTCAACAGATGCCGGTGAATCCTGCACGACACACAAGCTTCAGTCAAGTCGACTCCATCCTAGTCAATACTACACTAAAGAAATTCAATATCCACGACAAAGAACTCCGTCGGTCGACGTGTGCCTCCGGTCCGCCACCACTTCGATCTCACACTCAAATTCATCTGTTCGAAACCAGCCTACCCAGCATTGATGCTCGGTCGCTTCATGGACTGAACTCCAACTGATCTTGTCTAGTTGAATGGAATCTCGGTTTTTCACCAGATTGAACTATCATGAAGTTGATGGAAGCACATCTCCTTATAAACTCCTCCCTCCTCTGTTGTTAAATACTTTGCTAGTCAAAATTTCATTCACCTCAACATATTCAACCTTTTGGTTTATTTCTGGTCCGGCCTTGTTGGCCTTTGTTGCTAAATAAATTTATATATATATATATATATATATATATATATATATATATATAGCCATCGTTGAATTAAACTTCTATACAATAAAAACGTACCGGCAAGCTCATCTCTGTCAGTTTTAGCTAAGACCAGACTGCTCTGCAACTCCTTTGTTTTCATCAGTAATAAGGCTTCCAATGATTGCTTTTTTGGTCTTAAATAAGTGTTTGTCTCTTCAATGTTGCCTAAAATGTACGAAACATGTTAATTTTAAACAAAAACAATTAAAAGTTTAATAAACATTGTTCACCATACAGTGAATTTCAGATCGAATAGAAAACATATTTATAAGTTTGTACCTAGGACTTTTGATAAATTGCGGACGGATGAAGGATATCAACAAAGGTATCCAAACTATTTTCACCAAAGCATGTAGTGGGAACAATTCTGTGTTACTAACGAAAAAGAAAGGATATTTCTGCTAACGCTTCTTGGTGACCTATTTGATTTAATGATCAAACAATTAATGTGATGATTCCAACGTCGTTTTCGGATAAGTAGATGATAGACAGCTTCCGAGTGAAGAGACAAGTGAGAAACCATCAACTAAGGCCAAACAAAATCAGTGAAACTGGAAATGTAAAGGATTCAAGATTTTACTGGCCTTTCGAGAGCTATCAATTTTCCCACACAAGAAAAAGGCAGCAAAAATCCAATTAATGTGCTTGTGTGAATATCTAAATTAAGTTTAATAATTGGTAGTCTACATGAAATATTTTCGATAGTTAACTCAATGGTCTGATTAACATTCATCATATTCATAGCATCTTGAATAGTGTTATTGGTAGTTTGATAAAGTAAAAAAGAAAAGAGGCAGAAACGGAAATTTAGATTATTCACTTTGCACGACTCAGCATAATTAAGATACTTTTTATCCCGAGCACCGGCCGATGCCTAATTTTTTCGTTATAGTTCGTATTGCTAATGGTTATATGTTGTTCGTAAAAGTACACTAGGTCGCTCATTCCTAGTGAGGATGGTTTGCATTTAATTTAGCTTATTTTGACTAGTCTGCCAACCAAGATTGCCGAGCAATATCTGCCTAAGCGTCAATGCCAAATATTTTCCCTCAACATTCAAAACTAACTCTTTGTGTTTTGCATTCTTGCACGCATTCCGTTGCTATCAAATGGGTTAAAACCAACTCGAGGTTTCACATGAAACTGGACGATGGCTTTATCCTATTAGAACACCGGTCATCAGGCCCTCAAAAAGAAACTACACTGGCACGTAAACAGGATAATATAATTATGCATGGACTATAAGTTATCAGAACAGGCAATCGAAAAATATAATTTATGAATTTATAATTAATTAAAATATAACGAAACGGTTTTGTCAAAAAGTAAATGATAGCTCACCTTCAATATCATCATAAGGTTCTGTTACATCTCGGTACAGTTCTGGAAATTCATTCTCTTTAAAGATGGCTAATTCACGCTTAATTTCTGCATAGTCGCTTTGATTATCCAACTGGCTCTCGACATATTTCAGACGATTTTCTAGTTCAAACACCTGGGAGGCGCTCGATTGCAAAGTGCGCCTTAACTCTAATTCACTGTACGCCTGTTTAGATTCAGCATTCGACAGTGCAACTGTAATTGACATTATCTACACAAAGTAAAGGAATAGTAAATTATATGAGCCTTAACAAGACATAGATTAATGAAATAAATGGAAACACGATGACAAATCATCATACAAACTCTAATTAGCTTTAGCCCAGGTTAAAGGCTACGTCTAAGAACCGGCCAAATTATGAATTTTCATTTGTGCATTTTATCCCATTGATAATAGGTGTTCGTTGAAAAGCATATATACCTATACACACAAATTGAGTTATTCTCACTGTGGCTCTAATTGTCCTATTTCATGGGAGATCCTTTCCGGAGGATAACGTTGACAGTATTTGCGTACCTTGCTTTGTGAAAGGTGATTACATGTCCGTAAACGGAACGTAAGACGTTCAATAGGGAACCAGTCATCTTTTTGCCAACCCGATACATTCTTGTCGCCTTGTTTCTCGTCGAGTATTTTCGAGTTTTAACCAAATCCGAAACCATGTGATGAATGTGATAGAAGAACAGAGTTTCGTTACTATTAAATGTGATAAATATATAAAAGAACAAGAAAAAAATAGTGCTTTTGACCAATTAGGCACATGTTTAGTCTAAAGTGGCAAAGTAGATATTGTCGTGGAGTAATACCATGATAAAACTCCATATGGTTAAATTAAACTAAAATCACACAAATAACGATTGATACTAATGACTATATTGGATTAGTTAAATTTCACGAACTATAAACTCAAGTTTTCAGAATTAAAAATTGAAAACCGCAACAGCTCACAAATTAATTTACAAGAAATGCAACAGATAACATGTCATTGAATATTTATCACCTTAAAGTTATATAGTAAAAAACACAATACTGACAGACATTCTACGTGACACACCGTTTGCCCCTAATTGTGGAGCGACAATTGGGTTGGTTGATCGGGTTGACTTCTTCTTTGTTCAACTGGAAATGCGATCAAAGACAAAACAAAATCGGAAAGTGTGAAGAATCGGATCTTTGTGTAATTGGGTTGGTTGACGCACCGCTTTATAAATCAACTGGCACTATATGCTCACCAGATGACTGAGACGTCCGGTAATGTAAACGATTTAGACAAGCGTTTTCCATATCTGGAAACAATTAGTCAAATTACTCACTACGACGTGCCAACATTTACTAACCAACAGACACGAGGGTGATAAGTTTTCGGGAAATTACATACAGTGAGGTCTCGTTGATTGTTACACCTAGACACAGTCTACATGTGGGACACATCAAACTCCGTGTACGTATGCATAGTACAGCAATCGCCTAAGCATTCTCATGAAATGCCAGAACGTGCAAAAAATCTCAATAAGCAGAGCTGCAGTTGAAAACTTTGTATATATATATATATATATATATACGTATATATATATATATATATATATATATATATATATATATATATGCCCATTGCCCTCTAATATTACACAGTACATTTTTTATTAGGAAAAGAAAAAAATAGTGATAAAGTGGATAATGGCCGGTTTATTTCATACATATTTATCGTGGGTTTTCAGTTGATTATGTGGGTGAATAATAATATGATTTCCCGTTTTACTTCAATTTCATGTTTGAGTTGATTTGTAAGGGTATATTCGTATGTGTTTTTGTGTGTAGGGCTCATTCTCATTGTATTTCAGAGTGGTGCCTGATATCTGGTCCTCCGTGTATTGATGGCTTCAGTTTTCACCAGGTGTTCACTTTGTAGGTTGTTAAGTTTACAAATGATACTTATACGAACATTGGTTGCGCGGGTGGTGATAACAATTATTATAATCAAGGTTGCGGTCTTGATATAAACACCTGACCCATTAATTACTTACATATTTCAGTATAAACTAAGAATTGTATAGTGTAGAAAAGGCAATTCATCCAGTAGACCGGTTTCGTCCTTATTGGGAACTCATCATGTACTGGTCAGAATACTTATACTGTTTGTGTAGCTAGAGTTTTTCTTCAGTTTGTTGTCAATGCGATCAAATGTTTGTTGAGGCTGATCTTGTGGGTATTGGAGCTTGTCTGAATGCTAGTAAATTGTTGTTGGTTTGTGTGATTCGTCACCAGTCGATTAAACTTTCGAACATTTAGTCCCAGTGTTTGTTTATTATATAAAGCGCATTATATATATATATATATATATATATATATATATATATATATGCTATATATAGAGAGAGAGAGGACTTTTCTTTATGTAGAATTGAGAAATCCGTCAATTTGGCTGGGGGCCCCGTTTCAAATGTAATAGCGGAAGTGTAGAAGCATTCCCGATGCTTCCAGACATTTTAAAATCAATTTCTGCGATAAACGTTTCTGGATCCTGTTAATCAATTGTTTCTTCGTACGATCAATGTATATGCTACCGCCTATGCATGAGAATTTATAGACTGTAAATGATTTGGAGAGAATTGGCATTCAACTTTATGATTCACAGAATGAAATGTTAACTTTTGGAATGAGAATAGTATCCTTAGTGAATCAATTTAAGTGTTGTGGAATTATTGTATTCGGTAGGTCGCCTCTAAATGGTAAATTTAGGAAAACCTGTTTGACGGTATCCTCTGTAGTATGAGTCGGACGTGGTCTGATGTTGGTATCTATGAATGTATATAAAAGAAAGATTGCACATTGTAGACTAGTCTTGTCGAAATAAAAAGTCGATTATCCACTTTGTAACTGATAAGCCTTTCGCTTCCTTATATATATATATATATATATATATATATATATATAAACATATATATATATATATATATACATATATATGAAAATGGTTGTCGTTCGTTATTTTTTTACGGAATTCGAACTCTAAATTTAGGATAGTACTACATCATCATCATTTCCAGCCATACAAAAGTAAAAAATGACTAAAGTTTCACTGCCATATAACCATAAGGAGTGAAAAAAGTATATAAATGAAAGCAGAAATAATATTTTAGACAAATTATTAGTGAGATTTACGATATAAAGAGAGAGGCAAAGAGAAGGAATACCTAGCTACTATGAGTAAATTTATCAAGATAACTCACAGAAATGAGGCAAACTAAACCTCGCCACAACACCATTATGGCCAAGTTAGCATTCGGGCAAGGCAACATCAGCAATACAGCTTCCTTACGGATTTCACTGTATCACGTCATAAACAAATCGAACTTCGCAGCTAACTTTGCCCTACAATAAAAGAAAGTTACAAAGATGATTCTACAAGACATATGCAACAAGATCGCCACTGAGCTCGATTCGATGCCATATCGCCTAGGGTTTCTAACCAAGAATTATGATGTGAACGAGGACACCATCCTCACAGACGAGTGGATCCTATACTACCCAATTTAGATGTTAGTGATTTAAACTGTTTCTGCCATATCAAAATCTGCCCACCTTGTTTTTTACGCCAATCTGGTGCTGGATGAGAGAACAGAGCTCTACTGGGAAATCGAAATATGGGCATACTCAAAACGTTACCGAGCCAACGACGTTGATCGAGCCTTATTTCTCTTTCTAATGAGGAGTACTTATTGGCAGATCCAAAAATACATCCACGGATGTCAACATTGGCTATTTGTTATTAGTAGCCAACATGTGCTATACTTCTCAAACAACGGTAATCGAATGCCTGTAAGCGTCTCAAATCATCAAATCTAAAAAGCCAAGTTTCACTAGCGTATAGTAAGACTGCGCGTACAGATACATTGTAAACACGACCTTGAAGGCAAAGTGAAATTTTCGCGTTTTTCCATAAATGACGAAGGTTCGAGAAAGCTACTCTAGCTTTCGCGATTCGTATTCTCACATCGTCGGACATATTGCCTACGTTATTGATAGAGCACCCAAGATATGTAAACCTGTCGACTATGTCTAGATCTTCATTCTGCAGTCGCAACGTTGAAGTGAGTGGTGGGTGATCCCGTAACAGTATCTTACAATTAGAGAGAGCGAATTTCATACCAAAAGACGGAACGTCTGTTAATCTATTCAAGGTGGCCTGGACAGCAACCCGAATGTCGAATAATAGTACGATATCGTCCGAATAGTCAAGATCGATTAGTTTATCGCCTGGGAGAACAACTCCAGCATCCTCGATGTGTAGGAGAGTAGTATTCATAAAGGCATCGATAACAAAATTAAACAAAAAAGGGGAAGTGGACAAACTTAACGAACATCACTGCTGGTTGTAAAGTTATGCGTTAATTCGTTGTAGACCAGAATTACTTGTGTAGAGAGCTCGTATAATATTAACAAATTTTGTGGGAACACCCGTTTTCGACAAAATATGGAATAAAACATTGAGATCAACCGAATCAAATTCACCCTTGAAATCTAGAAAGACGGCTATTGTGGGACGGTGATATAAATGTCTCTGTTCAAGAACATGCCTTAACGTAAAAATATTATCTATACAACCTCGTCTGCGCGGAATCCGTCCTGCTCTTCTCTTGTATGTGATTCACGTGAAGCGCTAAGACGACGTAGGATAATCGAAGCAAATAACCTAGATACGACCGGAGTCAAGCTTATACCACGATGGTTATCGCATGACTTACGATTGCCTTTTTTGAAGATGGGAATGATGGTCGTCTCATTCCAATCAAGTGGTACGGTTTGCTTATTCCATATAGTATGAAAAGTTTGGTCAACGCTCCTGAAATTAAATCGCCACCATCCTTAAACAATCCTGAAAGCAAATCATCGGGGCCTGCGGATTTGCGGCGTTTAGGAGATAGGATTGCATCGCGCACTTCTAACTCGGATGGTTCTTCGAGACTAACATTTACCGGCTTGAGAGAACTCTGAGGAACCAGATGTTCGAAGCCAATAACGAGTAGAAAGGGATGGTGCAACCAGTTCTCTAATGCACGTAGGATCCTGTATTCTGGTTTCAGATACGCAACATATGTCGATTTCTAATTTATCCCACGTACGAGCAATAGATTCTTGTTTTACAAATTGTTTTAATGTTCGCACATTAAATGCGCCTACGTTAAAACCTAACCTAGGTTTAATGAATGATCATTTTCGATATTTGGCAATCTGATATTCATAGTATCTAAAAGAGTGTTATTGTTAGATTGAGAAGAGGAAGGGGAAAACAAGGAGGCAGAATCGGTTTGAACAACAGGATCATCCATTACCACTTTAAACTCTGCAGCTTGAGATTAAAGTCTAGAAGTAGTTGATAAGTTTGGTCTTGTTTAAGATGCGTTACAGTAAAAAATGCCTAGATGCAGCATTGCCAATATCATATTCCCCTAGTTTGACCTGGCCTGGATCATGTTTATTGTAGAGGTCCGGTGGCCTCGTTTCTATGCGTTGCATTGACAGGTAACACCGTCTCGACTATATTCATCATACATAAATTTTCTTCCTTATACAATGTTTTTATTTTATGCTAAAGTGTTATCATTATTACTACTACTATAATATTAAGCCTTCCTATGTCCTCAGGGATATGCAATAGCGAACTATATGTTATAAAAAAATTTGTAACATTGCTGTCTGCTTGTATGAAAATGGACTAGTATGCTTTTACAGCAAAAAAAAACAACGAATAATGTCTTATTTCATCGTTATGCAGAAACGAATTAGCCACATTTAGATAAATTTGGATTTCAATATTGATGATATATATATATATACTTTCCACGATCTGTGTATATTTATAAGAGATGCGACCTTACCAATTTCCGACCAAAATTCTTCTCACTTTCGTTTTCGTTTTTGTACAAAGTCAAATTGGTGGAAGTTTTAGTTATGAAATATTTTGCATAAAATTCAGTGTTCACCAACCCAACATAAAATAAAACATCAATCTCCATTAAAACTTGACAAATTGAATCATTATTACCATTTAGGGCACTTTTTATTCACCCATTATAAACTTAAACGACACAAAAGACATCGGGTCCATTAGGTGAACGAAAATCATTGTCTAGACTACAAACCTGATTATCCTTCTGAACAAGTTCATGTTCAAGTTCTTCAATTCGATTTTCCACATCTTTTGAATACATCTTTTGTTCCAAATCCTGCAGACCAGAGCATTTGATTTTGTCTAATTCAGCACGAGTCTGCAAAAGCTCGCTCTCTAAAATAATCACCTTCTGAACAATCATCCATTGGATGTAAGAAAAAGAAAATTGTTTTATATCATTATCAAAAATAGTGTTTAGGAAGCATAAATTTATTAGAATCGCACTAGCCATATAAAATGTTAATATTTTCGCCATGTGCCGCAAACATCGATTTTCTTTATCGTTTGATTTAATTCAAAGCATCTATGTTACCTCGCAACTAATTGGAACAGTAAAATCCAATTGAGTGTATTTATATTTACTATTATACTGCATACACTCAAATTGTAATCTTTAAATATTTTTCGCTTTATATAAACAAAAGCAGCCATAAATGAGAATTCTAGCTTCACAAGCAAAGAGTGTAGGGGAGAGTCCAACACTATGATTGAATGAACCGAACCTTCCAATGAGATTTCTCAATGGTCAACAAAGACAGACATACGTTTAATAAACGATCAGTCTTGGAACTAAAGAATTTATATTAAATTTCTAACTAAGTTGCCCTAGCATTGAAATTGTCTATGCGATCAGCCCTAATTAGAACTGAAAATCTACTTTTTGGTTCCTATGAATAAAATACCTTATCCGTTTAATGCTGATCATGATCATAGTTGACATTTCAATTATAAAGGAACTTAGCTTGCTGGTGATTTCTATTATTTAGGACAGTTTAAAATATAACAATTTTGTCTGTAATTTTAATTTAGAATTAAGTTATGCGTGGGAGTAAACATTTACTATAAAGAAATTGGTATGTACAACATAGTCAAAAAGGCCATTTATTCGCCAGAACTCAACTCAACTGTAATATCTGGTTTGAATTCCTGATCGTCATCAATAATATTGATAATTTTATTAATCCAATCATTGTTACTTATAAGAACGATATCTAAGCCGCTGCCTGGATTTATTAATATAATTTCTTTGTTTTGCAGCATTTAAAGCACATGCGCGTCAAGAATGTCCTCACGCCGAAAGTACACAAATAGTTGGAACGAACAACTTTCCGCAAGTCAATGATCAATACTCCACAGCACAAACTAGCGGTAGAATTAAAAGCAATTTTTCAACAAATACAAATCGGAATGTCAAATAATTGTGATCGTGTTACTTTTGATTTTGTAAATGTAGTAAAAAAATTTGAAAGTAAAAAAACCTATTTACAACCATTTCTATTGGTAAAACCATCGGTTTCCTCTGTGCGTTCATCGATAATATCCACAAATCATTCTTCATACCTATAAGTTATTCAAAGGTTTTCTCCGCAGTAAGTGCACTAAAGATATTCAATTCACCTTCAATGAGCAATATTACACACACGTCGATGGAGTGATATTGGGCAGTCTGTTAGGAACTCTACTAGCTAATTCCTACACTTTCTATCAAAACTACTGCCATCAATATCTTGGGTATTTTTTCGACAGCTTCATAATCGCAAATGAAGATGTAGAAACATATGACATGCTTAAAGATTTCAACAACGTGGACCATTACTTACGAATGCGAAAACCCTAAGCCTAACGCACTATCTTTCCTTAGCGAATTGCTATTGTGACACTAAGGTGGTAGTCTATAAAGGAAAATGTATTGGAAGAAGACATGGACAGAACATTGTATTCATTACCACAGATCTGTTCCAATTTTTCAAAGTAGAAATTTGATACACAACTTATTCGACAGAATAAAGAAAATCTGTTCTGAAGACTGTCAATGTCAAAACAATTTTATTAGAAAACGTTACCCCGAACTTTTTGTTGAAGAAAACATGAAACACAAACAGTAGCAACATATTAGAGCTATTGTATCAAACCATAATCATCATCAAGCGCGGCAATACACAGGCCATTAATGAAAAATGTTTCACTGCCATATAACCACAAGAAGAGAAAAAACAGGAAATTTATTTAATAACGGCAAAATAATTTAGACACACAAGTTATTAGTGAGATTTATAAGATAGAGAGTACCTGCCTACTAGGAGTATTTAATCAGTCATCGAACAACATAGAAAAACTACCGCCAGTCGCACGAACTGACGCGTTTCGACCTTCCATGATCATCATCAGAGCACGACGGCAAACCGACTAGCGAGGATCAGACCACATTTACAGTCAAGTACAATGTATGTGAGACTAATAGAGGTGAGCGCCGCACAACTAATTTTGCTTTCTACATATATGCAATGCGGTCTGATCTTTGCTAGTCAGTTTGCCGTTGTACTCTGATGATCATGAAAGGTCGAAGTGCGTCAGTGCGTGCAATTGGCTGTAATTTTGCTATGTTGTTCGATGACTGCCTAAATATAATGGGATTGGTGTTTACTTCAAGCTCGCAAACTTAATTTAAAGAATTGTTACCATTACCCATGCAATCAAGGATTGCTTAATTGTATTACTATGAGTATATTTATCTAGACAATGCAAACTAAACCTCCTAACACCATTATGACCAGGTCAGCATTAAGTCAACCAAAGGAAAATATATTCCACTGCACACGTTAGAGTGAACGCACCGTTTGGAATGTTTTCTCGAAGAATTAAAAAAGCAGTAACCTCTAGTATACATACTTGCATAATTGATGTTGGTTTATACTACAAAATTTAAATGAAACGAGGCTTGCTGGAACATGTATTTATGCAAATGCCATAGCTGCTCAATGCGCTATATAGGTCGGGCTAGCCGATTACTAAGAAGTCGGAATTAAGAAAAGTTTAAACTACACACAGCATAGGGAAAAACGATCTCACAATAACTGAATACATTTTTTATAAAAAAAGTGATCTCCAAGACTAAAACGAAAAAGAATTCGGCATAACTGAGACCGTTGTATGCAATATATTTAATCCACAGCTAAATAAACAAAATATGTTCGTACACCTTTTAGTTATAAACTGTTAATTGTCTTTTTTGTATGTATATACGCGTTTCCCAGCATTTACGTTTCCCGCTTCCTTTTTGTCGTTATATTATGTGTATTTAATCCAAATTTATTCTACTTGATTTCAAGAAAAATGACTATATAAACTACCAGTTCTGCCGAAACGAAAATGACTGTTTAAACTGTGTTATAATTACATGCTTTGTAATTATTGTATATTTCCACACATTATTTATTTCTCTATTAAAATTACAAATTCATAATAATGTCTAAACTGAACATTATATAAGAAATGCGTATTTATTTTCTTCATATCGTTCAAATGAGAGCATTTAAAAGATAAAATAAGATTTAGAAAATCGTCAACTCGTTCTGCAAGAAGATCATTCCACTGATTTACCTGACGGAAATGTATAAAAACAAATAAAGTTACATGAGAAGTGTTAAATTCGCTTAAGTTTATTAGATTTGCGAATAAAACAATTTACACATGCTTACTTCATTAGACTTTTCCAAATCATTCATCAGAAATTCTAGTTCTTCTGATTTACCAAAAGAAGCAGAATTCATTCTAGATTTTAGTTGAAAAAGTTCTTCCTGAGTCGTATTGAGCACTTTAAATAACAATGCAAAAATTAAACGTGCAAATTAAAAAAGTTGAAACAAATAGTTATCAAAATAGTAATTTTACCACCAGTATATAAAGAAACATTAAAATTTCCTGCATATATGGAAGCCAAAATACGCATAAACATAACATAATAGACCATTGATTTTTTTCGTCATCATTCGGTAAGAGTATACCTGAATGTGACAGAATGTATAGCTGTGTAAAGTTGGGATAAATAGATATTAGGCACAAATTAAAGCGCCTACAAAGATGCAGCTATGATTGTTTATTTGTAATTCAGAATAAACTTATTTTATTCAGTGACAAAAGGCTTATTGTATATATTTAGAATACACAAAACGAGTGGTCACAAATATCTCAAATGTTCGAGTAAGGTTATTGACTCGACAGTATGCCCACATTCAATTTACCCAAAAAACTGCGCACTGCACACGGAGAAAGAGTGCAAACAATACAAGTCACGTACAATACTATAGCTCATTTCTATTCTAAAGATATATTCGATAGTGGCTTATACAACGATATATGACGACGCAAATATACAAAATTTCAGAGAAAATAAACAGAAATGACAGGCCTAAAACATACCATATAAGCAACTGCATTAATAATAATTAAGTTAATAAATAAAAAGAAAATTGGATGAATTTAGGCAGTTGGATTTCGAGGCGTCGTTGTGAAAATTTAGGTAGCTCAGGTCATGAGCATAAACAATTGTGAGCAGAAGGATAATTCATGGTATATTATAATAAAACAAATAGAGCTATGCTAACTTTACTTAATAATTATAAATAAGAAACAAGAGACTTTGATTCTACTGTTCTAAATTAACCATGAAAATTTAGAATTTATGATAGATCGTTACAAATATCATAACGAACAAAACCTAGTTACTCGCCTAATGGAATGAAAGATAATATCTTAAGGTTAGACTGATGTAATACGGTTATTATAAACAGCAGCTGAGTTGGTGTCATAAGCGCGTTGACAAGAAAAATTATAGACAGATGGACTTGGCGAATGAAATCAAGGGAGAGAGACGAGAAGATAAGACGTATAAATAAATGTGCACACCTCATTAGAGGGTGGAAAAAGTGTCGCAAAATTGACCTAACATTGCATATTAATGAGTATCAACATGGTATTATTCGTACGAATAATTTAAAATTTGTGATACTAACTTTTGTTATAGGAAAGATTGTAAAAACACTAGCACTATCATAGGTATTTTACCTATAGCGTAATGATTTATTGAAAATGCATCATTGAAGAATATGCTCTTACGGCTATAGTATGTACAGAATTTTAAAAAATATTATAGCTAGATTTCTATGGAAAAGCTGCCTCTAAAGGCCCCTAGAATTTTTTACATTTGGTTACAACATTGTATTGATAAAACCGTTCTAAATATGCAAAGAAGAATTAAAATGCAAATTGTGAAAAAAATTAATTATCTAATTTGCCGTCGCTGCATATTAGCAAAAGACATTGCCAGTGTGTGATTTTACAAGCATTGCGCTGATTTATGAAAATGCTCATGATACATTTAAATAAAAATGCTCTTTATGATGTCACCGACTTTCGTAACCAACCTGTATTCGTTGTCATTGCCGCTCGCAGAGAACAATGTTACGAAAATATGTGGACTTAGAAAATACAGATAAGAAGCAAAACACACCATTAAATAGAAATTCTGAAAATTCAAACGGTGTTTATTAACAAAACCTCAACTGACGAAGAGGATTGCACTAGGAAGTTAAAATTAATAACCAGAAATTTAATTATTAATGAAAATTTTAAAAAATCGAAATTGATGCTAATTTTCAAACAGTAGCCAGCCAGTTGGCTGCCTTACAATTGACAAAAAGAATGCGAATGTACCTGATCAGCGGGTTGACAAACGCAGTTTTAATTCCAGCTGTTTCGTTTCTTCAAAATATTTTGACATCCTTTGGCGGATGTCTTCTACAGTTCATCCATCATTGTAAGTTTAAGAAAAACCAAACTAATGAAGCAAGAATCTGAATGGTGGATAAAGATTAAATTGGTCGATATTTCGTCTATATGACAATTGGTATACGTGTTTGAGTAGTCCATTGACTAAAACACACCTTAAAGTTACTAAAGAATTTTTAATACAGAGGAGGGTTCTTTGATTGCCAAATTGGATAGTACTGTATGTACAAAAGATAAACGATGCTCTAAATGCTGCACAAGTTATGTTAGACCATGCACCAGATGAAACACATGAAATATAGCAAACTGTGATTGTTGAAATTAACACAATATTTTCAAATGGAGTGATATTTGACAAAACTTTCAGGTAGCCATGTAGCAAAATTTTAATGACTTAGAATAACTATAAAGACCGCACGCCTTTGTTGTCAATTGTATCCAATGAGCTGTCGAAGTGGACCTTTGAGTGAATTTTTAAAACAGCCTTACAGACAAATTTGCGGTTGTACAAACAGTTAGCAATCTTGTTGTACAAGAAAAGTTTATGTGCTCATTTGATATAGTGTTCCCATTCACTACTGTTCTATGAGATGTAATAATTATGTATGTTAGTATGTGGGCACAATCCGTTTTCGTATTAAATTCAATTTACGTTAACGTTATAACGAATAATTTATTTTTAACGGTCAACTGTCTGGACAGATGCATGGTTTAGGAATTTTTACTACATTAGTCCTACTATACATTGATGCTTTCATAGCTAATTTATAGCAAAAAAATCAAAAGATTTTACCTACACTCATATGATATAAAAGAAATATAGATGATAAAATTGTAATTTATGAAAACTAAGGATGCGAATTAACTTTTAGTTCAGCAATTTTATGCAGATATTTATTAAAATGTCGAGGAAAGTGACATGCTTGAAGATCTTAATAACGTGGAACACCACACTCAGTTTACTAGCGAGCGCAAAGCACTATCTTTCCTTGATGTATTGCTATAATGAGAGGAAGATGGCAGTATAAAAATGAATAAATCTAAAGCAGACATGGACTGGAAAATACATCCATTACAATAGTGCTGTCTCAAAATCTGTTCCGAAGAATTTCAATGCGAAGAACTGGCAGTATTCAAAAGAATTTTATTAGAAGACGGGTATCATAGAAAACTTGTTTTAAGCAAACATGGAGCATAAACAACGAAAAAATATATAAAGACGATACATGTCAGAAAACCTTCCAAATAGGAAGCGCCATCCAAATCATTTACTCGAAGAATCAAAAGAGCAATAACCTATCAGAGGTATAGTTGATGTTTTTTATACAAATAAATACTTGCTAAACATAAATGTAGAGGATAAGCTCCCTACAATTGAACAGTACAGCATAACTAAATTATATAAATGTCATAACTGCTAATTACACTTTGCAGGCCTTATTAACCAATTACTAAAGACACTAGTTGAAGAGCATTTTTGAAAAAGCACAGTCGGCATAGGAGAGAACGTTTCCACAATAGCAGAATACATTTGTTATAAGTGTGTACGCTTTTCATTTCCTTTTCGTATTTCGTTTAACTTAATCACTCTTGTATTACAAAACATGACTATAAAAAAGTACCAGATACTAAATTCGAGTAGAGATCTGGCGAAAAGACAATGATCTTTTTTAGCTGTATGAGTTTATACGAGCTTTATCATAAATTTCTCATCCATACATTATTTAACTATCAATTCAAGTTACAAGGATAAGAATTTGGTCTATTTGATAATTTTAATAGGTGACATCCTAACATAATCTTTATGTGCGAATAGTACGTCAATAATTAAATTATGACCAGCTGATAAATAGCGATACTTATCTTGCACGCTAACTAGAAAATTTAGCTTTACAGACTAGTAAAGCGAAATATACAGCTAAACATAGATACAAAACAAAATTGACGAAGAGTTAATAAGCTGAATTTGCAAAAATAGACGAAAAATTGGTAACATTAAAGGTCTACGTCAGCACAACTATTCTCGCAATTTAAAGTCTGTCTTATTGACAATAAAATCTAAATAATGAATATAGTTAATTTGCACGGTAGCACTGATGCATTTGTCGAATCCGTGGATTTTACTATCATGTGAAGGTTTCTAGGTTACATCACATGGATAGCCACCACACGGACTCCGCAAAGAAATCATAATAATACTTAAATGAACATGTTTGCGAGTTTTATTTTAACACTAAACCAATTGTATAGAACGAATGGATTCATCCCAACCGATTCGTCATTTCTGCACGCGATTTTCTACTTTAAACGCAAAGACTACTGGCCTTTATTAGAATTGACACCAATATGCTTATTATATCTCAAAAAGAACAAATGCGCGCAAAAACATACACAAACACACTAATTAAACTTGTATCTGTAGGCAAATATATAATTAGTTGTATTAACTGTTTTTCGGTAAAGCCAGAAGCGTAACAATTACAAAGAAGCATTAAACACACATTTTAAATTCAGATGTAGCGAGTAAAACAGAATTAGTTAAAGTTAATACTAAATTAGAACACATACTTTGTTGGAGTTTCAATGACTTCTCCTCATATAGCTCAATTTTTCTAGTAGCATCGGCATTCATTTCGGTTATTTGCCTCTCTTTTTCTTCCAATTTTACGCTCATTTCTTCTTGTCGTTTTTTCACTGACATCTCTATTTGTAAGGCCATGTGTTCTTCAAGCTCTTGAATACGAGACTGTAGTTGCTTAAATTTTCCATCTTTTGTAAGAAAAAATATAGCACACCTTGAACTTTAGCTTCTAAATAGCCTTCTTTAAACTGTTCCAATGAATTAGATAGGCGTAAATTTTCCAATTCCAATTCCTGGATTCTTTTAAGTTTTTTACTCATTCCCTCAGCTTCTGATAGCGCCAAAGAAGGATCTTAATTGCTCAATTACAACAATATTACCGGGCATATCAATTAGCCTTTGATATAGTATTAAATATGCATCTTCCGTGGCCTTACTTCTTTTAGTAAGTGAATCAACTTCTGCTTGAAAACTACGAATTAATGCAGTCACGGACTTCCTCACATCCTAAAGTCACAAATAAGAACATACATCAGAAGCAGTTTTTTTGAATTCTCTTGTTAGGTCAACTAATTTGGTCCTAGAAATTTCAGACGACTCTTGAAACGAAGCAATATTTGTAGCATTAAGCTCAATTTCTTTCTATTAAATAAATTCACGATCAAATAACCTGCAATTCAGATAATTCTAGCCTTTTCCAAGCATCTCTAGTTGTTGATATAACTGACAGCATTATAGACAGCTATATTTTTATATAAAGCAACAATTATTATTAGTTGAACATAAATAGAACCGAGAATCAATAGTGTCTTCTGATGCTAAATATATATTATTAAATGAAGTACTTAAATAACTACACATAAAATTATATGATATTTTATAAACTGAACAAAACATAAAAAATAAAATTACATAAAAAGCAGAAGGAAAAAGGCTGACAAAATGTACCTTACATTGTAATACAAACTTTATTTTATTATATACGCAAAAATACCAAGAATAGAGATTTGAAAAATTAAAGTAATAAAAAATACAAGTGTGTAACGACACTGTAAACGCCCCGGCTTCAAGTAAATGCCGTACGACGTTACAAACTCGGTTAAGGTGCTCTGAATAGAGATTAGTTACTGATATGGGGCCCTTAAGAGGGCCGGGTAATGCGTTCTCTTGAAGTCTTCAGCGTTGAAGATGTCCTAGAGCCTTGGGTGGACTCTGGTTGATTTGTTGCTCCCGTGGTTGGGCTGTGATCGTGTTGTGGATGGTGTCCTGCAGGTCCTGCACTCAATTGGCTCGTCTCTCCGGTATCCCGCAACAAGATGAGTCACGGACGTAGTTAGTTGTTGGTGAAACGATCAAATAACCAGCGTAGGTATTGGCAGCCGACAGAGCGCACACGTATTGACAGCCGACAGAACGCACACGCGTGAAGCAGGTAGACGGCAAATGACCCAACTGACTTGCATGGTAAATTACCGTGCTTAAATAGCATGCAATATGTGTACTTGCATACCATTGGTTAAACGTGGTTAAACGTGGTTAAACGGCAATTTGCTTTTTTCTCATTGGTGCAACGTAAATAAATTTTAATTTAATTTACGCAATATGTCGGCGAATGATTTGTGTCGTTACAACACTTTCCTCTCTGAAAAAAAAATTCCTCTCTGCGAGGCTAGATAAGAAATGCATGACAGAGTTCGAACCAAGTTAAGCAAAAATATGATGAACCATAAGTGCTGGGCTTAAATATGCTTGTTGGTTGTTTCAACAATGTAATGATGCCAGGTAACCACTAGGAATTGCTACACAAATTGTTAGCTCTAGTGGTCGGTCATACCACGTGCGGCAAAATAGAGCAGTGTAAGTTTGGGAGCCGCAGCGTGAAGATTTCGAGGTAAATCGCCTCTGAATTTGCCAGGTTTGAGTTACAAAAAACATAAGCAGGTTGGATCGTTGTCAATGTGTTTGTATACGACCAAAGGAGCTAGAGTGCTCGACGTTGTTGGCATGACATTTGTAGAGTGGTCTTTGTGAAATAGATAAAGTTCAGATATGCATTGAAAGTGGCCTGTACCATGATATGAAGCTGATCACTACTTAGTGATGCTACACGAAAGCGTTAGCTCTAAATAGCTGGTCATACCAAAATAGGCAGTGTAATGTCATGTGTGAGAAATACATTATAATGTAAAATATATACATTAAAATCAAAGGTAATTGCATAAAATATGTACACGAACATTGCCTCAGAGATGGCATAATACCAAAGAACTGTTCAAAACTGCTACACAATTGTTAGCTAAGAACAGCTGGTTATGCCACGTGAGACAAATACTAAAATTAACGTAAGGTTAAAAAAAATTTTATAGTTAAATGTTAATGTTTAAAAAAATTAATTACGCGTTATACAAAGCAGGTTGAGATTGTGGGCAGACGGAGCCTGAGACGTGTGTAGAAGGTTGAACGCTCTCAGGATCAGGTGGGTCGATAAACGGTTTTAACCTGTCTATGCTTACTGATGTCGGTGTAGCGCCTTGCATAATGATGAAGTATTTTGGTTGTTTTAGTAAAATCGGGTAAGGACCGCGATACTTGGGTTGTAGTGGTGCAACAGCATTATTTTTGCGAACGAGTACTCTCTTGCAGCTGTGGAGCTGTGGGTGAACGAAGACTGGACGAGGCGTGTCTCGGCTGCTGTTCGGACATGTTACCGAAATGAAGTCGAAGGCGGGTAGCTTCGTCTTGTGGGTCATCTTCTGCCGGTAGTAGACGTGGAAGCTGACTACGCAGGCGTAGATCCATGCCATACAAGAGTTGTGACGCAGACGTTTTAATGGATTCACGAGTACGGGAACGCATGGCCAGTAGAACTAAAGGTAGTGCATCGACCCAGTTGCCATTAATGGACGAGGATGCTAAAGCTGCTTTGAGTTCCCTATGCATTCTCTCTACCATGACATTAGCTTGGGGATGGTAGGCAGTCGTCTGGCGTAAGATGCATCCCATGTACCGCAAGGTGGTTTTGAAACGATCAGATGAGAAGTAAGTGCCTCTGTCCGTGATGACCTCATTGGGAACACTGTAATTGGATATCCATGCAGAGATAAAACCGTTAGTTACTTCGTCTGCAGAAATGGTGCCAAGAGGTATTGCCGCAGGCCACCATGTAAATCTATCGATCATAGTTAGAAGGTAGCTGAAACCTTGAACCTTTGTCAGATGAACTATGTCGATGTGGACGATGGCTAGGCGAGAAGTAGACCGGAAATGTTGCAACTTAGAACGAGTGTGTCGTGTGATCTTGTTTTTCTGACAAATTGCACACTCTGAGACCCATCGTTTAACATTCTGCCTAAGTCTGTGACCCAGAAACGATTTGTAAGAAGTCGGACAGTCGCTTGGCTTCCTGGGTGAGAAATTGAGTGAATTGAATCGAAAACTTTTTTCTGAAGGCTGGTCGGCAGAACTGGCTTGTTGGGCTGCGTACCCGTGAAGTAAACAATTGGTAAGCCTTCCCACAGACAGCATATGAACTTGGTTGGGTGACGGGCTATTGATCTTTGAATGTGAATGTCACCGCGTTGTTCAGTTCGCAGGAGAGTTGGCGTAGTGCAGGTTCACTGAGTGCCACGGAGTTGACAGTGAATGGTGACGGCGAAGGTGGTTGTAGAGAGACGTCTGGCCTGTACAGGGCATCTGCAATGAAGTTCTGTTTGCCCTTGACGTGAAAGACGTCAAATTGCCATTCGCTTAGACGAGAAAGCCGTCTTTCCACTCTGGCAGGGTACTTGGCGATAGATGAAGTTGCGTTTCGAAGTGCGCTAACTAGTGGTGCATGATCTGTGAAAACAACAAATCTGCTACCGCCAATGATGCTGATAAAATGGCGCACTGCGTCGTGGATGGCGAGAAGTTCTCGGCCGAAAGTGTCGTACCTCGTTTCTACTGGTTGGAGAGTACGCGAGTAGAAACTGATAGGCTTCCGAACTCCGTCGATCTCTTGTTCCAAAGTGGCTCCAATAGCGAATTCAGAAGCATCTGTCATGAGTAGAAATGGCTTTTCGAAATCTGGATGCGTTAGCATTGTGGCATTTGCTAACGAGTTGATGGCAAGCCGAAGTAATTCCTCGTCTTCTGATGACCAAGCAATAATGGAATTCTTGCTAAGTCCTTTTCGGTTCCGCAGGTGCCTGCACAAAGGATAAAGTTGTTTTGAAAGGCCTGGAAGGAACTTGCGATATTAGTTTAGTACTCCCAGGAATTTCTGCAAATCGCTCAAAGTCCTTGGTGACTTGATATTCTTGATTGAATTCGTCTTTGACGGCAACGGTTGAATACCTTGGGCCGTGATACGATGCCCCAAGAAGTCGACGGATGAAGTTGCAATCTGCGTCTTGTCACAGTTGATCTTGAGTCCGTGGTTGGATAAGCGTGAGAGGACATTTCCTAGATGTTTCGCATGAGATTCTAGATCTGGACTGAATACCATAATGTCATCTAGATATGACATACAATAAGCAGAGCCGTCGCGAAGTATGTTGTCTATGAATCTTTGAAATGTCTGAGTAGCACACTTGAGTCCAAAAGGCATGTAAAGATATTCAAAAGGCCAAATGGAGTGATGACTGCAGTTTTCTCGATATCCTCTGGTGCTACCGGTATGTGATGGTACGTTTGTCTGAGGTCAATCACTGAGAAGAAATTGCTGCCGTTGAGTTTTTCAAGTAAAGTGTTGATATTTGAATAGGATATGCATCAGATTTTGTCACTGAATTTAGCTTACGGTAGTCTCCACAGTCTCTGTACGATCCGTTTGATTTTGAGACTAAGTGCAGTGGTGACGCCCATGAACTTTTCGATGGTCTGATGATTCCCTCTTCCAAAAGCCTTGAGAATTCTTCTTGGCAGCTTTCAGCTTAGCAGGAGCCAGTGGTCGCTTCTTGAGTGCAATAGGTTGTCCTTCTGTGACGATATGATGCATCGTGTTGGAGACTCGTAGATCGGATTTGTTAAGATCGAAAAGCGATTTGTATTTTCGAAGAGCTGCTGATATCTCTGCTGAATGATGTACTGGGGTTGGTTGAATGACCTGTAACTCCAAACGCTCGGAGGCAAGTGTCCAAAAGCTTTGTTCAAGTCCGGTGGAGTGGTCGATGATCATTTGATTGGCAAGTTCAACAATGAGCCGAAATTTCAGAAGGAAATCAAGGCCTATTATATTATGTGAGACCTTGGCAATGATGAAGTTGCGGGAAAATTCACGTCGTAGACCTATGTTGAGTGTGCGGTATTGGCAGCCATAAGTTGGTATGGGCTCGCCTGTAGCTGTTGCGAGAAGAACGCCTAGCGACAACTCGGCCATTGAATCACCTTTGAGAACTGAGACTGCCGCACCTGTGTCTACGATGAACTCTTTGCCAGTTTTGAAATCAAGAAGGTGCAGAAGTTCGTTGGGCTGTTTGGCCGGGTCATGCAAACAAGTAGGCTGGTGATTGCGACCGGTATTGTCTGTTTGGTTCTCTATGTGAAAAATTCGGCGTGGACGAAAAGAGTCGACAGGGATATCGGATTGTAGTTGGCTTCTTCCCGGTGGCGCCGTTGATGCCGTTGATGTGCAGAAAGTTTGGTCTTCTACTTCCTGCGCCAGACGTTTCCCGATACTGATGCACCCTTGTGCCTGCGGTCTGTTGTCCTTTCCGTCAGCTGTGGAAATTGACGCTCATTCGGAAATTCTTCGGAACGACAAAGACAAACTTGGCAAGCATAAAAAAACTTCTGGTGGTTATAACACCAGTTCTTTTGGGCATACTTATTGAAGGATTGCGGAGATCTCGATCGCCGCCTACCATTATAATTTGACTTGAAAACGAATTTTGGTCGAGCATTCACATGATTTATCTCCGATTTGGTAATGGCCAATCCTTCTAGAACTTTGGCCATGTTCGCCACTGTTCTCTCTAAGGAGGAGATTCTATCATCTTGCGGGGTGAAGAAAAGGATGATGGATTCACTTTGGGTTCCAAAACCCTATATTCTAACTCACATCTCTCAGATAAGTCATCTATAGAGAGAGTGTTGGGAGCTGTCTGGCAAAGAGTTTTAATGTTTGGGGAAGATTGTTAATAAAAACAACCTTAGCCTCATGGTCAGAAATGTTGGTTTTATACCAACATTTCCGTAATTCCCTCAGTATTTCTATGGGGCCAAGATTTGGCATATCTAACTGCGCATATTTGTTTATTATCTGCTCAGTTTCAGTGGGTCCAAGCAAGGATTCTACCTCGCTTTGTAGGCCCAAAATGGGATTGGGTAGCTTCCTAATGGCCTCAAGCTTAGGATAAATCCGTCGCTGCAATTCAGAAGGTAGTTTAGCAAAAACCTTTGACAGTTTTTGATGACTGTCATAATTAGGAAACGGGGAGAAAGCGGAGTCTACGCGCATAAAAAATAACTCACTATCTCCATCCCAAACAGGAACATCAATATCTAAAATTAGACCTGACATTTTAACAATCTTACGGGATCTTAAAAGCATAAATTAAAAGCAATATGAAAATATATAAATATAATTTAACGAAACGCTTACCCACAAACAGCTTCCACAGTTGAATAAGAGCAGAACAAAAAAGTCACTGTTTCCAAAAATCCGAAGTTGAGTTGTTGAGTACGTACGGTGCCGTTTTGTACGTAGAAAAGATGAACAAAGGACCCGTTGGCCTTTGATGCCGATGTGTTATTATTATTCCAACAGATTTCCAGAAAACCACAATCACGGTAAAGAAAACACAAATGTCAATCTATTATTATATCCCCCAACACAAACCACGAATATATATATATATATACCCAAAAAAAATTCACAGATGACCACGATCACGCAAATCTTAATCGATTTTTACCCCAAATAGATGAAAAAGGAAGTCAATTTTATTTATACCAAAAAAATCAGAACAATAATCAATATCCTGGCGCGGTCGCCAATTTTGTAAACGCCCAGGCTTCAAGTGAATGCCGTACGACGTTACAAACTCGGTTAAGGTGCTCTGAATAGAGATTAGTTACTGATATGGGGGCCCTTAAGAGGGCCTGGTAATGCGTTCGCTTTAAGTCTTCAGAGTTGAAGATGTCCTAGAGCCTTGGGTGGACTCTGGTTGAGATTTTGCTCCCGTGGTTGAGCTGTGATCGCGTTGTGGATGGTGTCCTGCAGGTCCTGCACTCAATTGGTTCGTCTCTCCGGTATCCCGCAACAAGATGAGTCACGGATGTAGTTAGTTGTTGGTGAAACTATCAAATCACCAGCGTAAGTATTGACAGCCGACAGAGCGCACACGTATTGACAGCCGACAGAACGCACACGCGTGAAGCAGGTAGAAGGCAAATGCCACAACTGACTTGCATGGTAAATTACCGTGCTTAAATAGCATGCAATATGTGTACTTGCATACTATTGGTTAAACGTGGTTAACGTGGTTAAACGGCAATTTGCTTTTTTCTCATTGGTGCAACGTAAATAAATTTGAATTTAATTTACGCAATATGTCGGCGATTGATTTGTGTCGTTACACTATTGAACATATCTTTATCTATAAATTGGAAGGCAAAGCAATATAGAAATATGTAAACTTAAATAGAGTGTGAAAAATTGGAAATCAATCAATTGCGTGCGTCACATCCAGTTCAAGCTCAATGCATGATCATGATTCTTGTGTTTGCATAAATCAGGCTGCAATTTGTTTGTCCATAAGACTTCGTTGTGGCTAGCTCCCTTTTGTTATTGCATTTAGTATATATTTTGAATGCAACGACTGGAGAACATAAGTTTGATGTTTCGACGATGCGTTGCGCAATTGGAGACGTGTATTCACCATTTGATTTAAAACAGGCGTTTAAATTACAATGTTCTCTCATTCGATTAATTAACCGTCTGGTCGATCGGCCTACGTAAATTGATCTGCAACACGCGGCTTTACGTTACACATTTACGTTGAAATTTCTGGGTGACGCGCGCGGTTTAAAATGGCTCCGGCTTTTTTTGAATACTGAATTTGTGAAAATTATTACGGACCTCAAAATTCCATGGAGGAGCTGATTGAGGAGAACAAAACTATTTTAAAAATGTCTAAGCTGGCGTCGGACGTTAGTAAATTTGCAGAAAAATTAGATTTAGCAGAAATGAGAAATGAAAACTTAAGCGCCAAAATTGAAGAACTGATCGTGACTTCAAATGATAAGGTGGATAAATTAAGGTTCATGTTCAGCCATGGATCGAGTTAGCGGACATAATAATAGAAGACAATATATCAACAAAAAGCAGTATTTTAGGAGAAGAAATATTAAATATATTATCTAATGAAGTTTCTGCAAGGATTAGAAAACAGGGACAGCTAATTTTATTTAATCTAAAAGAAAATGCCGACACAAATGATGTTGAAATGTTAAATGATTTAATCAGAGATACGACAAAGGCAGATATAACGAAATGTTATAGAGTGGGCAAGCGGTCTGAACGACCAAGTCCGGCTGTGGTGAAACTATCAAAGAGGCCGACAAACAAGCAAGTTGAAGATATTATTAAGAAGAAAGGAGAGTGTCCTAACTTCCACAATATATTCATTTCCAGAGACAAGACCTTTCTCCAAAGAAAATTGTCAGCGGCAAAAAAGTTGAAGAAAAATCTAGATCAAGGATCAAGTAATCCGGAACAAGCTACCATAAAGGGTATGTAAATTGATTCTAAAATCACAAAAAACGATGTAACATTAATGAATATTGTGGACAGCGGACTGATGAGAACTATAGCTACGTTACCCAACAAATGGAAACCAAAAAAGTTAAATCAGTAACTATCGAAAACTGTAAAGATGAGTTGTGTTGTACATATTTTTTATTTTATGCCAATTGTAGAAGTCTTAAGAATAAAACGTTTTTGCTGTGTGATTTTGTAATAAGTTAACAATTTTGACTTTATAATTTTATCTGAAACTTGGCTGAACAAGGACATTGAAAACTATGAATTTGACATTCCTTATTATTCTCTATTTAGAAAAGACAGATCCCTGGATAAAAGAGGTGGAGGAGTACTTATTTATAGTAAATCGATATTAAATGCAAAAGTGTTACATAATAGCGAATATAATACTGTCATTGATTTTTTATCTATACAAATTGATAACCTGATGTTAACCGCGGTTTACAGACCGCCGTATGCTAGTTTACATGATGATCAAATGTTTACCAATTCTTTTCAATCTATTTTGGACTGCCCTGGTTATATTGTTGTGGTACGAGATTTTAATAAGCTGCATAATTGTGAAACAATCAATCTTTTTTCTAATCATGATCTCAAGCAGATTATAAAGGAACCAACTAGAGGTTCGGAATGCTTAGATAGATTGAAGCGTTGAACTCACACAGTTATGATGTAGTAAACTACTTCAAAGAATTGGATCATAAACAAATCATTTTACAATGGAACCTTTCGAGTAGGAAAGCACAGAAACTTAATTTTGATTATGCACACGTGCAATGTTCCAGAATCAACTGGAATCTTTTTAGAGAATTAAGCTTACTTATGAATTTCTCTGTGAATTTGATGAAGTATTTTGCAATTTGATATGTAATCCACAAAACGAAAGCAATTTCATTGATCTACCTGATCCTTCGGGAAACCAGGATCTAGGATTTATTATTGACAGTGATGCATTGATAGAATTAATGTGAAAAATAAAATCAAAAAAAACAAAAAGATCACCTTGGTAAATCGATTGATAAACTACTTCAATTATCTTTAAATTTTATGAATGCGCTCTGCAATTTTATAAATAGAATTTTGAAAAATGGGAAATTACCAAATGGTATACTAACGATATTAGCTAAACCGTTGCCAAAAGTAAGCCAACGTGCGCCAGTGAATATAGATTAATCTCTATTATCCCTTCGTTTTTTTAAGATAATAGAACGATTGATACTAGATCATTTAGAACGTATGTTGCCGGCTGATTTTGATATGTGCCAACACGGCTTCACAAAAGACAGGTCGACAACTACTAATATGCTCTCTATGTGGAAACATGTAATTACATTAGATGAGAAATAGTTAGATGCATTAATTGTATTCATAGATATCTCAAAAGCTTTTGACTCTATATCTTTTGATGCTATTTTGAATGCGATTAATTTATTAAATATTGATCCGAATATTTTTAGATTACTTAGATACTATTTATATAATCGAAAAATGAGTATTCAAGTAAACGATTTGATATCTAAATCGAAAAGGGTAACAAGTGGAGTTCCACAGGGATCGAGTTTGGGGCCAATTTTATTTAAAATTGTATTTGCACAATTGGAAACTAAGATCCCTAACGGTCGAGTTTGCAAATTCGCTGATGATTTGAAAATAATCTTTCCAATTGATCCAAATAATGTCGAATTCTCCAAAAATAATGTGACAATAGATTTGTATGATTTAAGTAGGTATTTGATAACACTAGGGCTGAGAATAAACAGTAAAAAGACGAGAGCTTTAAAAATAGGTAATATAGCTCAATTTAATTATGTTCATTTTCACGATGCTATGAATAATGATGTTTTTGAGATTAAACTTATGCAAGAAATTAAAGATTTAGGCATAATTATTCAATGTACGGCTTCTGCTGAGAGACATATTAAAAGGATAGCAGGCAGTGCCAAGAACAGATGGGCACTAATAAATATAAATATCTAATCGAATGAAATTATATTTAAAATGTTTATAATATGGATTAGACCGATACTATAATATGCTGCCGCCATTTGGAATCCATTAAAAAGGGTTTGTCCAATAAGATAGAAGCTGTACAAAGAAAAGTTGTAAAACAAATTAGTCCTATCTCCTGCACTATATTCACCACTAGATTACAGTTTGAATCACTGCAAACTTTATGGTTTCGGAGGGTATGCTATTGCACAAATGTTTTCCATTTGAACCAGTGGACTGTTGCCTATATGAATGAGACATATTGAAAATGAAGTAGGCAGTGCCAAGAAAAGATGGTCACTAATAAAACGAAATATCTTATCGAATGATATAAAACTTAAAATGTATATAATATGGATTACACCAATACTAGAATATGCTGTCGCTACTTGGAATCCATTAAAAAAGGGTTTGTCCAATAAGATAGAAGCTGTACAGATAAAAGTTGTGAAACAAATTAGTCCTATCTCCTGCACTATATACGCCTCTAGATTACAGTTTGTGTCATTGCAATCTTTGTGGTTTCGGAGGATGTGCTATTGCATAAAAGTTTTTCATTTGAACCAGTGGACTGGTGCCTATATGACTCCGATAAGAAAGAGTCATGAAGTTGGAACTAGATCTGGTCATTTGGCAATATCTCCTCCTTTGGTGGGGAATGTAGCGAGCAAGTTATTCTCTTTCTCAAAAATCTACAAAATTTATAACCAATTGCCGAAGGGGCTTAGAGAAATGCCTCCATCCAAGATGTCTATTAAAACTTTATCTACTGAACTTGAAAAAGTCTGCAATCCTGCTGATATCTTTTATTTTTTTGATTATGATAATACTTTCTCATGGTTGAATAAAAGACAAGGATAATTGTTATCGGAAACAGATTTTATTGAGATTTTTATTTCCAAGTTTTGTATTATTATAATTGAAATGTTATGCACTAGATCTTCAAATTAGTTAACATTACATACAATCAATTGCTAGTCATGGTTCTCAATTTTTGCATAATGTTACATTCGAATTATACCTTAATTGTTCCTAATTTGATGATGTATATATTATTCTTTTTCAGTCGAACTTTCTGATATTGATATATTGTATTGTACAACTAGTGAGATATACCTATCTACATGAGATGAATTGCACAATTATTGTGATGTGATAATTATTTTAATATATATTGTACAATTTCCAATTTTATTATTTGATGGAATATGTGTGGTTTGAATCCAAATAAAGATATTCTATATTCTATATTCTAGATCTGGTCATTTTGCAATATCTCCACCATTGGTGGGGAATGTTGCGAGCAAGCTATTCTCTTTTTCAAAAATTTACAAAATTTACAATCAATTGCCAAAGGGGCTTAGAGAAACGCCTCCAACTAAAATGTCTTTTAAATTTTTATCTACCGAACTGGAAAAAGTATTCAATCCTGCTGATATTTTTAATTTTGATTATGATAATACTTTCTCGTGGTTAAATAAAAGACAGGATTAATTGTTTTTCAGCAGCATAACTTCTCGAGATTCTATCTTCAAGTTTTGTATTATTAAAATTGAAATGTTATGCATTATATCATCATGTTAATCAACACTACATACAATCAATTACTAGTCATGTTTCTCTTATTTTGCAAAATGTTACACTCGAATTATACCTTAAATTTTCCTATTTTTGATGAAGAATCTATCACTCTTTACAGCCGAACTTTCTGATGCTGATAAATTGTACAGTACAACTAATTGCACATATTTATGTGATGTGATATCTTTTTATATTGTACATTTTCCAATCTTATTATTTGATGGAACATGTGTGGTTTGAATCCAAATAAAGATATTCTATTCTATTCTATTCTAAACAGTATATATACTTTAAAATTGTGCGTAATTTAAGAGTTTGGTAATATGTATCTGACTGACGTGACTTTCTTTAACAAGCTGAATTTGTTTTTTCCACATTTTAGTTTACAAATTCTCGATCGTCACAATATACACCTCCTATCATTTTGCGTATTTAATCGTACATATTGGGGACGTTCGAGAACAGGTAATTTAATAATTCTGTTTTTCGCGTATTATTTCTTTCCAGATTATTTGATTCTAGAATAGAATATAATACAATATCTTTATTTGGATTCAAACCACACATGTTCCATCAAATAATAATATTGGAAAATGTACAATTTATAAAAGATATCACATCACATAAACTTGTGCAATTAGACTCATGTAGATAAGTAAATCTCACTAGTTGTACTGTACAATAAATTTCAATTCGGGTGTATTGCTACGTAAGAAGTACACAGTCCGATCAACATGGAAGCTATTCTTAAGTTTGAGGACACAAACAAGTTAGCTCATGATATAGCAGGCATGAACGTAATAGATGTGAACGAGAATACTAGCTTATCAGACTCGAATAGGTATTTTAAGACTGAAAACGATTTGGCTAATCCGAAAAACATTAAAGTGAGGTCGGGGATGCCCAACTGCTTTTTAAAGCTTACCAGAATGTAAAACCTATGGAGAAATTTGCTGCAGCATGGGTGGCATTGCCAGAAAACTTCAGAAGCACTTTGGAGAACTTTAGAATCAGAACTATGGAAGTAGAACCGTATAATGCATTTGAGTTGCTTATAGCCAAAATTCAACAGAGATATCCGCCTGGAAGGTCGGCACAAATGTGAGAATTATTACGCATAGAAAAGATGGAGCGTCAACAACCATCAGAGTTTTATGAACGCCTTTGTGTAAAAGCTTCCGAGAGGAATACATCTAGAGATGTGATGAATTCTATTTTTACAGCTGAGTTACCATCCCGGTTTAGAGCCTTTTTAGAGGTATTTGAAACAATGAATGTTGATTAGCCAAGTAAACTCGGAGTGCTTTACGGGGTGTATAAACAGCAGGAACCGCAGGTACATGCTGTAACTACAGACTCTGTTATGATGCAGCCAGACAGGCAGATACCAAAACCATACTGACGCTACAAGAAAATCTGCGTTACATATGTAGAAAAGTTGTAGGTATATATCGAAAAATGGATGATATAGCGAGAGCTATTTCGCAGATTTAGAGTCAGTATAGAAATACTAGTCGTCGAAGGATGGTTTAAGGCACATTGTGAATTTGGACGAAATGCCAAGTGCCAAGGAGAGAATTGTATATACCCGCGTATTGGTAGACCCAAATGGAAAGGATACCCTAAACCAGTAGAGAGGAATTCATCACCGGATAAAGGATAAAACCCCCGCTAGTAGAAACCATAGGGGGTTCCATTGCAAAGGTTTCCGGATATGCCTCTAAAAAGCATATTTAAGGCGAAAGCAAAAGATGCGACGATATCAAAGAGTACCAAAACAAACAGCAAGCGGGTTAGATTCTTTCTA
Source organism: Eudiplozoon nipponicum (assembly GCA_029291075.1). Classification (NCBI taxonomy): domain Eukaryota; kingdom Metazoa; phylum Platyhelminthes; class Monogenea; order Mazocraeidea; family Diplozoidae; genus Eudiplozoon; species Eudiplozoon nipponicum. Next base: position 34,249 of record JAQBSW010002508.1, on the reverse strand, counting down.
AGCGGAGATCTTGTAAACATTGCCGGATTATCCAACAATAAATGCATAATTAGAGATGATTTGACTGGACTGGAGTTCCTCATCGATACAGGTGCCGAAGTAAGTATAGTTAGGTCAGATGTATTGGAAGCAGATTGCCACACATTTGATTATCAACTATGGGCCGCGAATGGTATTCCGATAGGAGTTATGGGGTTGAAAGAATTGTCGACAAGCTTAGGCCAGAAATCTTTTTTTCTGACTATAGATCCCAAAATTAGGACAATCGCAGAAGGCGTAGGGGTATTAACACCAACTGAATCTAACACTTCGGCAGTTAAAACAGTCATTTTACCCCCTCCTACAGTCGAAAATGACTTTGCTAACATCATCTAGAAACACCTTGCAGTGTTTCAATCTTTCAGTGCTAAGAGAAAAGGATTAAGGACAGAAGTAGAACACAAATAGAATTGGTGGCTCCATTGCCTTTTTCACCAAAGGCCCAACCATTGGCACAATACAAGCAACAAGTTGCTGTGTCTGAATTTCACCAATTGCGCAAAGAGGGAATTTTTAGAAGGTCAAGTTGCAATTTTGCTTCCCCAATAGCAATAGTTCTTAAATCTGATCTGGGACAATAGAGGGTTTTTGGGAATTATTGTCTATTAAACTCAGTGACGAAGGATGATTCTTAATCTCTCGTTAACCAGAGTACTCTGCTCCGAGACATAATGTAATATGAGGTTTATTCAACTTTAGATCTCCAGAAAGCGTACTATCAGATACTGATGGAGGAAAGTTCTATACCACTCACCGCAATCGGATTTCCAGGAAAGAGATCGCAAGAATTTCTTCGAATGTCTTTTGGTTTGAAGAAGCATACTTGGTAAAACCGCGAGGCTTAATTACTCTCGCAGGGTGAAATCACAAATTACCCTGTAAGCAGAGTTCGATTTCACGATCTCTCATATTGCTGGTAAAGAGATTGCGGTAGCCGATGCATTTAGCGGACCGAATGAATCAGTTGTCAAGCTAATACATCAAAGTCCATTGAAGAATCTTGATGATTCTCCAAACAATTTAGTCAATCAAAGCGAGGAAGTGCAAGGATTGAATCCCTTTACTTTAGTTTTGTCCAAGAGACCAGGATATGTTCGCAATCTCCTGAGTGGCAAATTGTTGTTATGCGAAACGTTCAGAGATCAACGCGACAATATGTGCCGTTGAAGTTACGTGTCAGAATTATCCAACAATTAAACTATATGGGACATCCATCCATAAAAGCCACTATTCGATTAGTTAACAAAAGATACGTATGGCCGCACATGTCTAAAATCATACGGTTATGGGTAGGAGCCTGTGTCAATTGTCTAACTTGTAATGTGTGGAGACATACCAGAACCGACCAGGTGCCAGTATGCACAACTCGTTCAGAAGGAGTACACCGTCAGCCAAAAACCAATGATTACGTTTATTATTAGCCGTTTTTTTAAGGTGGTGTATGTAGTGGAAGATATTTCGTCCGTGAAAATTAAAGTGACATTTATTGATAAATTTAAACCACCCTGGCTGATTGAAACGAATATTATTTCAAAAGAAATTATTTATTTATTTTCAAGAACATCCTTTGTTTAAATAATTGGCAGTATATATACTTTAAAATTGTGCGTAATTTCGGAGTTTGGTAATCTGAACCTGACGGATGTGACTTACTTTAGTAAGCTGCATTTGTTTTTTCCACAATTTGGTTTACAAATTCTCGATCTTCACAATATATACACCTGCTATCATTTTGTGTTTTGAATCGTACATATTACGGACGTTCTGGAACAGGTAATTTAATTATTCTGTTTTTCGCGTCTTATTTCTTTCCAGATTATTTGATTCGGGTGTATTGCTACGTACGAATTACACAGTCCGTTGCCTAATAAAATGTTATAAAATATATATTTAGGTTCGATCAACAGGGAAGCTTTTCTTAAGATTGAGGACACAAACAAGTTAGCTCAAGATAAAGCAGGTGTATATTGTGAAGATCACGAATTTGTAAACCAAAATGTGGAAGAGAAACAAATGCAGCTTGCTAAAGAAAGTCACGTAAGTCAGGTACAGATTACTCAACTCTGAAATTACGACAATTCAAAATTATATATGCTGTGAAGTATTTAAACAAAGAATGTTTTAGAAAATAAACTAATAAATTCGTTTTAAATAATATTCGTTTCAATCAGCTACGGTGGTTTAAATTTATCAATAAATGTCACTTTAGTTATGTCGGAGGGAATATCTTCCTACACAAAAAGCATTGGGAGTTTTTGTGTATTATCATAGTGTGAATGACCATAAGTTCTTCTGGGTACTGATTTTTTGTGTTCTGTTTGCATGCTGGTGATCATTTGAGCAGGTCTATTCGAAAAAGTAGAATGGGCGATGCAGGATGTGTTGCATGCTGGTCGAATTCCTTGACTAGACTTATAAAAGATCTCCGGCAACACCGAGATGGTTGCCACACGTAGAAATCCGATTAATAGACGATCGATTACATATGACTGGATGTACAGCAACTAGGGGATAGGCATGACTGAAAACTAGCTGAATTAGTGACACAGCGTGATAAACTCAAGTAGAACAGCCGGCAACGATAGTCAGTGCAATATAGAAGGCTACAACAGTCACAGATAGCGAGCAGAGCAGAATGTGTTGCGTGGTAATTGCGCTTATAAAGATGTGAAGTTTTACATAATAGGTTAATATAAGGTTGCGCGTTCTCAATGGTCCAGTGTATTAAATTTTAAATTGATTTTTTACAAAATCGCTTCGAATTAATTTAAAATGTTATATCAATTTCCCCTTTGAAACAAAAGAGAAAATAAAATTTCCTCCCGGCGAGTGTTTGTTTATACATTAGGATAGAGTTTTAAACCCAATTAATGAGTTGTTTATTATTCTGCCCATACCTAAATTAAAGAAATCGTAATATGTTGGGCCTTTGCGTACTCGTCAATCACTTCAGCTGTGATATTATGGTAAAACAATGTAGTTATTGCTACACAATTGTTAGCTTTATTGGTCGATCACACCGTGTAAAACGATAAAAAGTAGAGATAAAAGGTTTTAATAGCCACAGTGTGAAAATTTCAAATTTATCTTGAACTGAATATACCATTTTTTATGCCTTGGCATGCTGGATCACTTTAAAAGAGAAGTCGATACGATTAAATAAATATGTGCTCGACGTTATTGTCTATATTGTTCGCTAGTGAATATTACCTGCGCAATTTTTGAAGTTGCGGTGTACGTGATAAATACCTGAAGTATGATATGATACCGGAAATTACTTAGTTTTTCTACACAAAAAACTAGCGTTAAGTAGCTGGCCAGATCAACATAAGCAAATGTGTGTTCAGACGTGTGCCGTACGGTAAAACTGTACGTTGTATAAACAAAACTGCATGAAAATCACATGTTAAAACAAATGAAGTTTAAACGAATCTTGCCGCATAAATTGCATAATGCCAAAGTTCTGTTCATAGACACTTCAGAATTTTTAGCTAAGAAAAACAGGTTAAACCGCTTGAGACAAGTGCGTATGAAAAAATGCACCATGCGGATCCAAACAAAGTAATCACTTTACTTGAAATAAAGCGCAATTTGTGTGCAAAACAAATTGGTATGTTATACGTCAACCAATGAATAATTAATAGAGAAAACATATATGAGCTACGCGTAATAAAAAGTTATTTTTGATTGGTTTAGATTGTATATATGTAGAGCTTATAACACTTGTAGAATGTTGCATATCGCCATGATCAGGTGGTTTGATAAGAGGTTTAGATTTATCTATATTTACCCAAGTGGGCGTCACTAATTGCATTATAATAAAATATTTAAGATGTCTGAACAAAATCGGGTAAGCACCGCGATTCTTGGGTTGTAAAGGTACAACAGCTGCGTCGTTATTAACGAGTACTTTTTTGCAGCTATGGAACTGCGGAATAACGAAAACCAGTCAAAGAGGATTTCTCGGCTGCTAAGCAGACACGTTATTGAAATTAAGTCGAAGGCTAGAAGCTTCGACTTATGGATCCTCCTGTTTGGGTAGTAAAATTTGGAGCTGACAAAGCAAGCGTAGTTCCGTGTCATACAGGGATAGTGGCGCACTCGTTTTGATAGATTCGCGTATACCGGAAAGCGTAGCAAGGAGTAATAAAGATAATCCATTGTAGCAGTTGCCATTAATAGATGAGGATGATAAAGTTGCTTTTAAACCTCCATGCATTATCACTACTATACCGTTGCACTGTGGGTGATATGCAGTAGTCTGACATAAAGCGCATTACATAAAACGCATAGTAGTTCTGAAACAAATGGGTGAGAACAATGTAATTTATCACTAATAACCTTGTTTTGAACATCATAATGTGCTATCCTTGAAGAGAAAAAACATTGAGTGACTTCATCTTCAGAAATGGTGCAAAGTGGTGAAGACGCCGGCTATCGGGTTAATCTATTAGTCATAATTAGATAGAAATTCAAACATTAAATTTGCGTCAGATGAACTTTTACAATGTGAACGATAGTGAGGCGTGAAATGTTTGGGAAAGATTCCAAATTAGAACGAATATAAAAGGTTAATTTGTTATTTTGGCATGTGGCACATTCGGAAACACATTGCTTAGCGTTCTGTCCCAGTCTACGAACAAAGATACGATCCGCAATACGTTTGACAGTCGTTTTAATACCAATGTGAGAAATAGAATGAATGAAATGAAGAACAATTCTCTGGAGATCGATTGGCAGAAATGGCGTATATGGCTGCGTATCCGTGAAGTAACCAATGGATAAACCTTCCCAAAGTCTGAATAGAACTTGATACTATGACGAGAAACTGATAGTTGTTTACGAGTACCACCACATTTTCATGTTTATAGGAGGAATGTTGATAATGTCTGCACATTTAAAATCATGGAACTGACAAAAATGGCGAAGGCGAAAGTGGTTGTAACGAGACGTCTTGCCTTTAAAGAGCCTCTGTCATAGTTTCTTGTTCAACTTTTCCTTGTAAAGGTCAAAATGACACTCACTAAGACGAGACAGCTGTCATTCTACTTTGGCAGGATGCTTTGCGACGGCTAAAGTCACATTTCAATGTACGCTAACTAACGCCATATGATCTGTATTAGCAAAAAATGTCCTGCTTATGTTGCTAATGAAGTGGTGCAATTCGTCATCGATGGCGAGCAATTTGGGAACAAACGTGTCATATATAGTTTTTAATAGTTGTAGAGTACGCGAGTAAATAATAATAGGCTACTAAACTCCGTCAATCTCTTGTTTCACGGTGGCCCTGACTGGAAATTCAGAAACATTAGTTGCGAGTAGAAAAGTTCATTCAACTTCTGAATGTTTAATTTTTCCTATTACCAGGTCTTTGAATTTCAATGAGGAATCTAAAACTATTTATATAATCAATTATTGTACAAATGCGATTAATTAAAAAGACTTTTTTCCTTTATCATAATAACTGTATCAAAATTTTTATAACGCATACAGTGATATTGCAGCTGAATTTTTTTATGTTGACAAATCGTTCATCCGAACTAGAGAGATATACTTATAAATATGAGGCTAATTTTACATATTTATGTGATGTGATAACTTTTTTATACTGTACATTTTCCAATATTATTATCTATTTCATGAACCATGTGTGGTTTGAATACAAATAAAGATATTCTATCCTATTCTATTCTATTCTATTCTATTCTATTCTATTGTATTCTATTTTATTCTATTTTATTTTATTCTATTCTATTCTATTCTATTCTATTCTTTTCGTCACTATTCTATTTCATTCTACTCTATTCTTTTCTATTCTATTCTATTCTATTCTATTCTATTCTATTCTATTCTATTCTACTTATTCTATTCTATTCTATTCTATTCTATTCTATTCTATTCTATTCTATTCTATTCTATTCTATTCTATTCTATTCTATTCATTCTATTCTATTCTATTCTATTCTATTCTATTCTATTCTATTCTATTCTATTCTATTCTATTCTATTCTATTCTATTCTATTCTATTCTATTCTATTCTATTCTCTGCTTTATTTAAAATGACCTTGACTGATAAATTTAAACCACCATAGCTGATTGTAACAACTTTATTTAAAAAGAATTTTTTTCTTTTTATTTTCCAGAACATTCTTTGTTTAAAGACTTGATTTTTTAAAATTGTGCGCTATTTTCAGTTTTTGAGTATCGTGCTTCCGAGCTGGTTGTAGATTTTCGTTTGCTGCATTTTTTAACATTTCTCTCCATAATAAACGATTACAACATTACACAATAAACATCTTTCGACACTTGCCTTGTGTTCTGATATAATAAAACACTGAGGAGGAGTCTTGGAACAGGTAATTTATTTATTATTGTGGGTCACGTACACATCAAAGCAGATTATTGCTGAAGATATAGCTTTCCAACTTTCACCTTCAAAGTGCCACAAGTAAGTGTCAATTTAAGTATCATAATTCTTGATCATGAATGCCGATATTAAATTAGAAGATGTATTTCATTTAGGGCAGGACCTAATGGACTTAAATCTTATTGACACAGATAATGTAGGCAAAACAGACTCCACTGTGAATGTTAGGACTTCTAGCGAACTGGCATCTAGGGGGCTTACTAACACCAATAGGTTAGGGGCCTCAACAAAATTTGGCGACCACGCCAGTCCAAGTATATTTAGTCTACCACAGTATAAGTCAGAGAAACATGCAAGTTGGGTAGGAGATGCCCAAATGATATTTGAGGCTTATTGTATTGTGAACCCTATGGAGAAATTTGTTGCAGCATGGATGGCATTGCCTGAGAATTTCCGAAATGCTTTGGAAAATTTCAGAGACAGAACTGTGAAGGAAAAGCCGTACAACGCATTTGAGTTATTAATGGCAGAAATTCAACAGAGATATCAGCCTGGAAGAACAGCGCAAATGTGCGAATTATTACGCTTAGAAAAATGGGACGTCAGTTACCGTCCGAATTTTATGAACGCCTTTGCACGAAAGCTTCCAGGTTGAACATATCTAATGATGTAGTCAACTCCATTTTTACAGCTGAGTTACCAGTTAGGCTCAGAACAACAATGGAAGTTTTTGACACAATGAACATAGATTGGCCGACAAAACTCAGAGGGTTAGACGGCGTGTATAAACAGCAAGAACCACAAGTACATGCTGTAATGGCAGATTCTGTAACGATGCAGCCAGTCAGGGCAGATACCGAAAACCACCTGACCACACAAGAGAGTTTGCGTTTCTTATGTAGGGAAGTTGCTAGCTTGCGTAGTGATGTCGCACAACTTCAGAGTCAGGTCCAGGATATTAGACGCCGAAGGAGTCACTCGCGTCAACGCATCGAAGGGCCACGCGGATGGGGTAAGGCACAGGGCGAATATGGACGCAGTGCGAAGTGCCAAGATGAAAATTATAATTACCCGCGATTAGGTGGACCCAAATGGAAAGGAAACACAAAACCGGTTGAGAGAAATCCGTCACCGGGAAAAGGGAAAAACCCCCACTAGTAGGAGCCGTAGGGGGGGTTCCATTGCAAAGGCTCCCAGATATGCCTTTAAAAGGCATACTCAAAGCAAAAGAGGCGACTAGTATAAATAGCACCCAGATAAAAGGCAAGAGAGTCCGATTCTCACTAAGCGGGGATCTTGAAAACATTGCCGGAGTGTCCAGCAACAAGTTCATTATTAAGGATGAATTATCTGGATTAGAATTTCTCATAGACACGGGTTCGGAGGTAAGCATAGTTAGGTCAGACGTGGTGGAAGCAGATTGCCCCACATTTGATTATCAACTATGGGCTGCGAATGGTAGTCCAATTGAAGTAAAAGGGATGAAAGAAATGTCGGTAACATTAGGCCAGAAATCTTCTTTCCTATGGAATTTTCTAGTAGCCGATGTCAAGGACCATATCATTGGCATGGATTTCTTGACACATTTCAAGCTGGCATTAGACCCCAAGGCTAGGACTATCACAGAAGGCGTAGGGACATCAATAAATAATGAGTCTAACGTGTCGGCAGTTAGAACAGTCCTCTTACCTCGTCCAACAGTCGCACATGACTTTGCTGATATAATCGAGAAGCACCTAGCAGTGTTTCAACCTTTTAGTGCCAAAAGAATAGGTTTGAAAATAGGAGTAGAACACCAGATAGAATTGGTAGCTCCGTTACCTTGTTCACCAAAGGCTCAACCATTGGCACAACACAAGCAACAAGTAGTTATGTCAGAATTTTATCAATTGCGCGAAGAGGGGATTTGTAGAAGGTCAAATTCCAATTTTGCTTCCCCAATAGTGTTAGTTCCAAAACCTGAACCGGGTCAATGGAGGGTTTGTGGGAATTATCGTCTATTAAACTCAGTGACAAAGGGTGATTATTATCCTCTCCCCAACCAGAGTACTTTGCTCCGAGATATAATGGGATATGAGGTTTATTCAACTTTAGATCTCCAGAAAGCCTACTATCAGGTACCAATCGAAGAAAGTTCGATACCACTCACCGCAGTCAGATTTCCAGGAGGGGGATCGCATGAATTTCTTCGAATGCCTTTTGGTTTCAAAAACGCCAGTCAGACATTCCAGCGTTTGGCTGAAGAAATCCTTCAGAATTGTCCATTTGCGAGAGTATATATAGATGACATAATAATTTTTAGTCGCTCACGAGACGAACATCGCACGCATTTGGAAACGGTTTTGACCAGGCTGGAACAATATGGATTAGTGGTCAAACCCAATAAGAGTAATATCGGTTGCTCTTCAGTTAAATACCTTGGTCATATACTTTCCAAAGACGGAATTAAGCCTTTGGAAGATAAGGTCCAAGCCATTAAGGACGTAACTGAACCCAGAACCGTACGCCAGTTGCGAAGGTTCTTAGGCATGATCAGCTATTATCGTCGATTCATTCCAGGTCTAGCCGGAATTCTTGGATCGTTAACACGCCATCTCACTCGGGAAAAGAGCACGATCAAGAAGTCTTGGCCTATAAACTTGAGTCCAGAAGACCGAGAAAATTTCCAAAAGGCCAAGGAAATGTTAAGTGACGTAACCACATTAGCACCTGTAGATTGGGAAAAACCTTTCGAGCTAATCACAGATGCCTCAGATGTTGCATTAGGGGCAGTGCTACAGCAAAGAGATCAGGACGTAGTAAGACCGATTGGGTTTTATAGCCGTAAGCTTAATGATCGAGAAAAACGTTATGATACGTTTGGCAAAGAGCTTCTAGCAGTGTATGCCGCAGTGATACACTTCGAGCATTACTTAGATGGTCATAAGTTTAAGTTATTGACCGATCATAAGCCATTGATCAGCATACTTGGTAAAACAGCTAGGCTTAATTACTCTCGTAGAGTAAATTCCCAAATAACACGGTTAGCAGAGTTTGATTTCACTGTGTCTCATATTGCTGGTAAAGAGAATGTGGATGCAGATGCACTAAGCCGACCGAATGAAGCTGATGTCGATACGATATTTCAAGGTCCTTTGAAAAGCTTAGAAGAATCAATGCACGATTTCGTTAGTCAAATCGAAGAAGCGCAAGGACTGGATCCCTTTACATTGGTATTGTCCAAGAGACCAGGATATGTGCGTAAGCTCATAAGTGGCAAGTGGTTGTTATGCGAAACATCTAGAAGTCAACCACGACCATATGTGCCATTGGAGTTACGGGCCAAGATTATCCAAGTATTACATAACATGGGTCATCCATCCATTAAAGCCACCATTCGATTAATCAACGACAGATACGTATGGCCACACATGTCTAAAGATCTACAGGTATGGGTAAGAGCCTGTACCAAGTGTCAAACGTGTAAGGTGTGGAGACATACCAGAACCGAGATAAAGAACATTGGAATACCAAATGGACGGTTCAGACACGTACACATAGACATTGTTGAGATGCCTGAAGTAAACGGAAACAAATACTTGCTGACTATGGTAGATAGATTTAGTCGTCAATTTGAAGTGGCGATTTTAAAAGACATGACAGCACAAGAAGTTTTGTTCGCGTTTCTACATAATTGGATATCGCGTTATGGTGTTCCGGAAAAGGTCACTAGTGATCGCGGTAGTCAATTTATGTCAGAGCTTTTCGTAAGATCTCTCAACGTCATGGGAATCACTATAATTCATACTAGCGCGTATAACCCACGAGCAAATGGGATGGTAGAAAGGCTACATCGTGAACTGAAAGCTGCATTAAGGTGTACTAGTGGAACAAGCTGGATACACGATCTTCCTATAGTACTACTCGCCATGCGCAACAGATATAGGGCACAATTAGGAACTTCCATTGCAGAATTAGTTTATGGAGAACCATTAAGGTTGCCTGGAGATCTTCTAATTGAAACTCCAAGAAGTCTTGATTGGGCTTCTAGTTATGTAGATTGGTTTGTAGGAGCACTTAGAGACAAGATGTGTCGCTTGGCCCCAACCAAAACTAGAAAACCTAAAACTAAATGCTATGTGTCCTCTGATTTAAAATCGGCATCGCATGTTTATATTACTAATGAGAATAGAAAAAACTGCCTAACACCATTTTACAAAGGACCATACAAGGTCAAGAGGATGACTGATAAGAATGTCATCAGAGAAATAAATGGCATTGAGGATTGTGTTACGTTGGATCGCTGTATTCCCCAGTTTATCTGGATTGATGGTGTGACCGAATTAAAAGACGCGTTGAATGACCGTTCCATGGGCGAATCTGAGGTGTGCAATCCCATCTTGCAGACACATAATGAAATGCAGCAATTTGAAAACCGTTGTCTAACTTATCAAAATCTTATTCTACTGAATCACAGCATGAAAATTATTTGTCGACACCAGATGACATTGAAGAACCAGTGAATGTTATATCGGGCGAGATGACGACGTCAGGGGCGCCAGTATGCACAAAACGATCTGGAAGAATACTACGTCAGCCGAAGAACGATGATTACATCTACTATTAGTCGTTCCTCTCTTTTTTTTTGAGAAGGTGGTGTGTGTAGAGGATGTTGAATCCTCCGCCTTTTATAAAATGACCTTGAATGATAAATTTAAACCACCATAGCTGATTGTAACAACTTTATTTAAAAAGAATTTTTTTCTTTTTATTTTCCAGAACATTCTTTGTTTAAAGACTTGATTTTTAAAATTGTGCGCTATTTTCAGTTTTTGAGTATCGTGCTTCCGAGCTGGTTGTAGATTTTCGTTTGCTGCATTTTTTTAACATTTCTCTCCATAATAAACGATTACAACATTGCACAATATACACCTTTCAACACTTGCCTTGTGTTCTGATATAATATAACACTGAGGAGGAGTCTTGGAACAGGTAATTTATTTATTATTGTGGGTCACGTACACATCAAAGCAGATTATTGCTGAAGATATAGCTTTCCAACTCTCACCTTCCAAACGCCATAAAATAATTGTCAATTTGAGTACCATAATTCTTGATCATGAATGCCGATATTAAATTAGAAGATGTATTTCATTTAGGGCAGGACCTAATGGATTTAAATCTTATTGACACAGATAAAAATGTAGGCAAAACAGACTCTACTGTGAATGTTAGGACTTCTAGCGAACTGGCATCTATGGGGCTTACAAATACCAATAGGTTTAAATTTTTCCCAACAAAAGTTAACCAAAACTTTGTCCTGATGACGAACTGCTCCGAAAATCTGAATGGACAGACTTTCATGTATTCATGTGCTACAAATAGCTATTGACACACCTGATGTTTGACTTTTCTCAGTAAAAATGCAATCTACTTGATTGAACGTAAGTACAAATGTCGTTTGTGCGATAGCCAAGACATGAATAGTAACCACTTTCCTCCAGATAGCCAGGTATACTATAACCGTCATATTCTATTACTTCTTGGTCTATCAAATATTTCTGATGCATAAATCCCAAATAGTTTTCGTAAAAGGCATTAAAAAGTCTGTTATTTATTCAAATTTATATTTCTCGGCTTAATTGCATATTAGAAATATGGCATTCATTCTAGATTGTTTACGGTAATGTTGAACAAACTTTTTTACACTATTTTCTCACCTAAACTCATCCCCATTCAGTATAACTTTTTGCTTCACTTTCGTTTGAACACATTTTCTGAGTTTATGCTCATCTATTTTTTTATTCAGGTTTAGTACAAACGTGTTTCGGTTGATTAGGTATATAGGATAATACCATAAAATGTATATATGTAGCAGAAATAGGAACGACTAACCGATGTATAGACAAGCTTTAAGGCGAATATGCGAACGCTGTCATTCAGAGAGACAAAAATGACTTGTAATTGGCGTTAGACAGAGGTAACCGTAGCAGATTGGTAACAAGTGTTGAATGTAATGGAGCTAAATCGACATATTCATATACAAAAAAAATTTAGAAAGACAGAATGACACGCTCGCAGTCAGACAGATGAGAACAGGTAATGACAAGTATTCAGTCTGTGGTGTGTTAGGACGCTTAAATAGTCTTCAACAACTTATATAAGGCAACAATGGAAATTTTGTATTTAAATTTCCAAAATGCCTAATCAATTATTTGAGTTGGATTGCGAAACATGGAAGGAATCAGAACGAAATGCAACTTAGGGTCAATTTGATAAACCTTATTGTATAAGTTCCTTATTGTGTTTAAACTTTTTTTTTGAAATTTCTTAGATATAACGGGTTACGCTTCATATGTTGAATTCGAAGAAATGCACAAAATGACAATCCTCATACGGCTATATATAATATTTCCGTAATGCAATACATAAGAAATACTACAAAAGATATATAACTAGAATTTCAACTAAAGTGGGCTAATTCGCCATTAATAAACGATGGGCATAATTTTCTCGTCACAACAAAATGTTTGACGCAAATAAAGTTTTTGAAAGCGATTTACTCTCTTTAGTTTATTCACTTATATGTGCATATTAACGATTTAATAAATGTTGCTTACAGGACGAAGTCAGCACGAGTTGTGAGGTTCTCATTCACAGAAATGTTTCTGGTTGTTGTAATCTCGTTTAAAGCGATACACGCGAATTAATGCTGGTTTTATGGATGAGATTACCTTTCAGTAGTCATCACATCCCATCGTCGTACTCTGCGGACAGATTAAATGAATTCTAGAATAAAAGAAAATGCACCGATTTTTTTTCTAACTAAAGATATGCAACGGTGTCACAAATTCGATCCCATTGCACTATAAATGTCAGACCTGTGGCACTTAGGTAAAAGATATGTACTACAGAAGCTTGCAATAGCATTGAAACTTGTCTTCATTTCCGTTTCTTCAAATAATCATTATAGAAAATTAATTAAATCTTCAATTGCCCGGATAAACACTAGAAATCTCTTTAATATGAGGCCTAAAATTCAATAGAAATGAACTCTGAAACGGAAATTATTTTGTTAATGAGGAACGAATGAATTGATTTCACGCATAAGGCCATTGAGATCACCTGCTAAAAAGCAGTTGATGATGATTTAGGCATACTTTAAAAGTTAGTTTTGTCAGATAAAACAAAATTATATTTCTTACCACAAGAGGAATTAGAAACAAAGGTGCTAAGAATACTGTTATCACATTATTTTGTCATTTTCATTGAATTAAGTAGAAACTTATGTCAGTTCCATCGCCGAGACGTGTTGAAAACACAAAAATACCATATTAAGAGCTAGGAAAATGTAAAACGGGTCCCCCCGAAGCAGACTGACTACATAAGTATTAACTGACAGTTAATTTATTAGCTTTTTCCGCATTTTGCCTGCGCGAGACAATTAATAGCACTCGTAGATCGGTATAATCTTGAATCCGATATATATATATATATTTCCAGGTGCACCACTGATGTTTGGCATTGATTAATGGGCTCTCACTTGCCCCTCCTCTATGAAGCTGCCCATAATCTGCTTCTTTCAAAATGACATTGGAATCAGATTTTCCGAATTTATTTTCCGAATTTTCGGGACTTCATTTCCAATCCAATCTTCAGAGTTGACACCACTGAGTAGAAACTAATGTCAGTTCCATCGCCGAGACGTGTTCAAAAGACAAAAAACCATTGTATTAAGCACCAAGGAAATGTAAAACTGGCCCCACCCGAAGCAGACTGACTACATAAGAATTAATTGACAGTTTATTATCTTAGTAACATGGCTATGAAGCCAAGAGGATACCTGATAAAATTAAGGAAAGTTTCTTCACTTTTGAAAACAGCAATTAATTTAAAATTTATCGCAAAAAAGAGTGCTAATATGGTATTGATATATTTTTCTGGTTATTGTTTCAAATCAATTAGGTATAGATATGTAAGCAGCGGAAGTAATGATCAATTTAAATGCTGGATAAAATTTTGTGCTAAGATCTAGCACTTATTTGTGTATTTATTAAGCGTTGTGTATCTGATAATAAGTGAGGTGGGGAAGACATTCAAAAGTTATTATGAATAATAGGTGTAATCCTATTGAAATCAGTATTTTGTGCTTACGGCCAGTTACCGTTAGAAGGTACACTAAGCCTCAAACCTGAAAAATTGCTGTTCGAGTAATGTGATCTCCAAGAAATATATGAAAGAACACTTCAGTTAACTTCATACGTAGTCATTCGCAATGCGACATTAAATCATACATTATCTATGTAGATTTATTTAAATATTAGATTTTTTAAATGTGAAAAAGTGCGCATGAATAAATGTCGCCATATCAACGTGCTTATTTTAAGTTGACTCCGTTATCGGTTCTTGCGCATGCATACATTTCGATAGCCTAATCTATCGATCGCACATTCATTAATCATACATGTGGCTGGGTTATGGCGGAATTTCGTCCGTAATAATAATGAGTAGCCGATTACCAATTAGGAACCGGAAACAAATAAACTCATGTGCCAATGACATTGCCCTTTTTGATTCTGATTGGGAAATATCATTCTAGTCCTTTATAAAAATAAATTCTACCAAGTTTTGCATTCTCAATACATTAACGAATATAAAGTTTAGTTATTCTAAATACACAACATTTTCTTTAAAAAAAATAATATTTGATGTCGCATTGTAAGGCTTAAATTGAAATTCGCCTAATTTGTGTAATAGTGAAGCAAAAAAAGAAATCATTTGTGTATTGAAAAATTACTATATCTTAATTTAAATATTGCATCACTTCATTATCTAAACGACTAGGAAATTGCACTGCTTATTTTTCCCTCATCACTTGGCAAACTGTATAATTAAATTTAAACAAGATTTGCTTTAAAAATGAAATAAATGTGGAGAACTGTCTGGTTCCTCTGTTGCATTTTTATAAAATACATACCTGCGTCAAAGTGCAGGGAACATTGATTAATACGAATAAGTTAAAGATATGGAGATTGCCAATAAAATTTGTCATACATCTTGATTTCGGGCGTAAGGATTGCATCAATCCAATTTTAACCAGTCACACACAATTGATAAAAATTTAATTATCTACCACCAATATGTGCTTCAAAATTGTAAAATAGATGGGAAATTATCTGGTCACATTATAGTCTTTTAATCAAAATCGTTAATTACTATGTGAAATGTTAAGCAAAAAGTAAATAATAAATGACATTTCTACTTGAAAAACGTCAATAAGATCAATTCAAATTAGTCAACATCTCTATTTAATGTCTGCATATGGGAAAATTTAAGAGAACGCCGTCAATTACAATTACTGATGAATTGGTATTACCCACGTAATGAATACTTGCTTAATTGAGTCCCACCACTTTTTCGACAATGGAAGCTATGCTGACACTTTTTTGTAGCATTTCATTTACATTTAATCGAATTATTGCCTTTAACTGACATTACTTTGGACGGTTTTACGAAACGTATTTTCTACTGACCATTATCCACAATTATCTGGTGTATACAGTTATTTTAAAATTCTAGAATGCATCCACAATATTTTTATAAAATGTTGCTAATAAATTTATGATAAGCCATAAGGAAAAACATGTTTATAAACAGTCTCACTGTACGCCAATGATCTTCCGCTAACTGTTATTACGCCTTATCGTTACATATGCAATCAATTATTGCACAACTGAATCTACAGTACTTGTATAAAAAATGGGAAAGGTTTGAAACATTTCTGTGTGTCTCACATTTCTAAGCGAATATTCTCCTATAGTTGTCAAATTATTGGAAACATTTATTATTAAATTGCAACATGATATTTTTTTAGTATTATCAAGATAAAGTAAACACAAATTCTGATTCTTACCACTCACGCACCTGAATGAAACTACTGCCACTTAGAGAATTAGCACGGTATTATCAAGCATAAAAGCAACTTGTACTTGATTGGATCACCAAGATTTCTTCCAGCAAATTTCTATCTTTGCATCTAATCACATACATGTTACTTACAATAGACATTTCCAGTCATGTTCAATATATGCGAGACTGCTAGAGGTGAGAGCCGCATATCTAAATTTGATTTCTATATATATTCAATGTGGTTTGATCCTCGCTAGTCAGTTTGCCGTCGTACTCTGATGATGATCATGGAAGGTCGAAACGCGGCAGTGCGTTGCAGCTGGCGGTAGTTTTGCAATGTTTTTCGATGACTGGTTGAATAAAAGAGGATTCGTGTTTACTTATAGCACGCAATCTTGATTAAAATAATTGTTACCACCACCCGCGCAAACAATTATTGTTAAATTGTATAGCCTATACATGTATAGCTGGAGAAAGCTGCAAACAGTTAATGTCCGTGACTGCATAGAAATTGTACAGCCGACATTTCCAGTCAAGTTCAATATATGCGAGACTGCTAGAGGCGAGAGCCGCATATCTAAATTTGATTTCCATATATATTCAATGATGTTTGATACTCGATAGTCAGTTTGCCGTCGTACTCTGATGATGACCATGAAATGTCGCAACGCGTCAGTGCGTTGCGGCTGGCGGTAGTCTTGTTATGTTGTTCGATGACTGGTTAAATAAAATGGGATTGGTGCTTACTTCAAGCTCGCAACCTTGATTTAAAGAATTGTTACCACCACCCGCGCAAACTATTATTGTTAAATTGTATAGCCTATATATGTATGGCTGGCGAAAGCTGCAAACAGTTAATGTCCGTGACTGCATAGAAATTGTGCAGCCAACATTTCCAGTCAAGTTCAATATATGCGAGACTGCTAGAGGCGAGAGCCGCATATCTAAATTTGATTTCCATATATATTCAATATGGTTTGATCCTCGATAATCAGTTTGCCGTCGTACTCTGATGATGATCATGAAAGGTCGAAACACGTCAGTGCGTTGCGACTGGCGGTAGTTTTGTTATGTTGTTCGACGACCCAAAACCAACAAGCACCATTTTTCCGTATCAACGTAATTTGCAGCGCCAGAGGCCAAAGCTGTATTCCGTAGCCAGACACGCTTTCTATCATTCCATTAAAACTCATTTAATAAAATTTGCTAACTACGCACACAATAAGATTTTTCAACCCTCAAACATGCAGGATTGATTTCATAATTTATTATCTCCAATCACTCAAAACATGATGCTACAATTGGATAACAAACATACGTGTGACGAAAGCTACACACACGCTTTGTTTAGGATGGCATATAAATTGTGTAGCCGACATTTCCAGTTAATTAAAGTGTATGTGTTACTGCAAGGGATGACAGCCGAATATCCGATATTTCATAAATTAAGCATTTATTGCGGTTTGATTCTCGTAAGTCAGTCTACCATTGCGCTCTTGTGATGACAATGAGTGGACGAAATTCATCAATACATGTTACGGAACTTAGGTTTTTGATGTTGTGTGGCTGGTTAAATAAAATTGGATTGGTGCTTATCTTAAGTTCGCAAACTTGATTTAAATAGATTTGAATCCTATACAAAGCCAAGTCAACAAAAATTTACTGCGCGGGTGGTAGATAAAATTATTTAAATAAAGTTTGCGCGCTTGCTGTAAACACCAATCAAATTGGATTTAACCAGTCGTCGAAAAACACAACAGAACTACCGCCAGTTGCACGCACTGGCGCGTTTCTACCTTTCATGATCAGTATCAGTGTACGACGGCAAACTGACTAGCGAGTATAAAACGGCATTGCATATATATGAAAGAAAAAATAAGATATGCTGCTCTCACTTCTAGTAGTCTCGCATATATTGTCGGTTGCACACCCGCGCAATTAATTATTGTTTAATTTTATTGCCTATATATGTGAGTGTGGCGAAAGCTGCAAACAGTTGATGTTCATGACCGCATAGAAATTGTGCAGCTAACATTTCCAGTCCAGTTCAATGTGCGCTAGACTACTAGAAATGGGAGCCGCATATCTTATTTTGCTTTCCATATATATGCAATGCGGTTTGATCCCCGCTTGACAATTTGCCGTCCTACTCTGATGAAGATCAAGGAAGGTCGAAACGCGTCAGTGCGTTGCGACGGGCGGTAGTTTTGTTATGTTGTTCGACGACTGGTTAAGTACAATGGGATTTGCATTTACTTCAAGCTCGTAAAATTTATGTAAAGTATAGACAAAAACCATAGATAGATTCAGATGCTGCAATTTTTTAACTAAGCATTGGACGGCCATTCGAATCTAGAGTATGAAACCGCAATAATGAACAGGTTAAATTATAATGCTCTTCAATAATAGAAGGATAAACATTTTAAAATTCGATTTTGCGTTCGGAAATTTTGAATTCCATTGAGAATATGATTTCCCTAGCTAGATAAACACGTCAGTTTATGGTTTATGGCAGTTTTGCTATGCTTCGCAACAAGTTCGATACAATATATAGGATTGGTGTCTATCCTAGACTCGCAAACTTGATCTAAAGTACTACGCGTCAAACACAAATTATTTGTCTTACATTGGGTGGGATGATAAGTTTGTGAAAAAAAATCATGCTGCGACTGATGGAACGATATTTAGCAGTGCGATTGTAGTCAGTTCAGGAAAATACTTTGTATTTTATAAGAAAAATGTAAATTAAAATACTTAAGTGTGTAGGCTTTCGCTTTATAATAGGAAAAGCAAATGCACAGCAGTCTTTCGTTTTAATTTAACCAACCTTACGATTAAACTTTATATTTTGCTGCAAGTTTTCTAAATCGTCCCATAAAGTTGGCGAACCATTCAGTGTCTTTAGCGAGCAGGTCAAGCCGATTTTGCTTCGTAAACTCAAATTGCTAAAGAATTACTCAAGCGAGACAGGAAATGCCTAACAGGCAATTCGGCACTGTAACCGAAGTTAATTGTCCACCCATCGATGCTTGCAATTCATTTAGCCTAATTGTCACTAAAGATTTATTGCTTTACGCAATGTCAATTTAGCTATTGCCCTATCCTGCACGTAGAGCAGATTTTTTTAAACAACCATGATCGCATTCGGAAATTTTCGCCAAATATATATTTGAACAATTTAAAGGAAATACTAATCAATGAGAATAAAAGGAAATAGTTATTTATGGTGCCGTGAGCGCCGTTATTAAATCAGAAGATGCCAAAATTCTATCGAAACAAAGGCATTGTTTTTAATTACCTCGAATTCGTACTCTCAAAGGAACACTAACTGCTCTTTAATAGAATGCAATGGTCATTTGGCTTATAACTGAAAATATACTACTACTAATAATAATAATACCTACAAGCAAATATACAACGTTTATTTACATCAAAGTTCCAAGCTTGATTTTAACACCAATCCCATTATGAATACATTTATCCGCATAAACTAAATATCGTTTATAATTTACTCTTCAAGGTCTCCCCAGAATTTTGTCACGGGCAGGACTCGAACCTAGGAGCGTCTGCTACGGAGTCTGTAACTGTAACCACGCAGCCACCTTACCGCACGCAATGCACAATTTTCAGTCATATAAAAACTCATGTTCTTAGTTAGCCTTTCTTTCAGGTAAATGTTAAAAGGCAATTAGGTTTTCCTATATTTTCAGCTAGCCACACAAAATCTGTTACTATAGTACAGACAAAACTCTACTTGGCGAAGTTGTATTGAATTGCAAATTTACATAATTAAACGATCATTGATTGTGCGGACGGTGATAAGAATGACTTAAATGAGCGTTGCGATCGTAATATAAATACCTGTCCCATTGCGTATACATTTTTCAGTAAAAAATTGAGCATCGTATAATGTCGAAATGAAAAAACTTCTAATAGACTGGTTTCGTCCTACTGGGAAAACTTATATACTGACCAGAATGTTCAATTCAATCCCACTTCACCACGTGGTTTGTATACGACATAAAGTTGTATGTATGTAGAGTACCAGAGACCGAGGCAGACAGGATCAGGTTTGCGCCTTGTCCGCGGCAAATTATGGACAGTACTCGAGGTGTTCTAAGTAAAGATGAATTCGGTCCTCTGGATTCATTGACTTTTCTGCACCATACAATGCTATGTATACTGACAAATATATATATATATATATATATATATATATATATATATATATAATTGAGATTGGTGCATATAACAAGCTCGCAACTTTGATTTAAATAATTGATATCGTCACCTGAGCAGTCAATAGTCGTTTAACTACCCTACAAACATAGGTTGCTCAAAACAAAAAAAATTGTCTACTTTAAATTTAAATCGTGTGCACAATTTTTTTGTTGATTCAGCTGCAGAGGATATATTTTACAACGGACTGATCACGAAACACGCAATTCCCTTTCGTTTATTGCTCTTGAAATCGAGAAATCTATTTTTACGAAACATTTTTATAAAAGCGTCAACTTAATATTGATGTAAACGATAACCTTAAGTCTATAGTATAATCGTATATTGTTTATTAATAAACTTACAATGTCTGCACAAGTGCTGCATAGGAATAACAGGCCAATTATAAAAGAAGCGAATTCAAATTTATTCTAGGCTACCTAACCGGCAAAATGAAGCACAAGGAGAAACGCAAGACTACACTCAAGAAATAACATTCTTACACGTAACAGCCAACAATGCAAACAGTTGGTTAACTCTCAAACCATCAATACTATATATATATATATATATATATATATATATATATATATATGTATATACACAACTAAACAATCATTGATTGCGCTGGTGATGGCAACAACGCTCTAAATCAACTTTTCGAGCTTGAAGTAAACCCCTAATCCAATTGTATTCAACCGGTCGTCGAACAACATAACAAGTTATCGTCAATCACACGTACTGATACGTTTCGACCTTCCGTGATCATCATTGGAGTACGACTGCAAACTGGCTAGTGAGGAACAAACCGCAATGCATATATCTGAAATGCAAAATTTCTTACTTAATCCATACCTGAATTTATAGCACACCATAAATGAGTGCATATGAAGCGGATAAAAATAATTATTTAATAAACGTGCGAATTTAGCACAGGCCTCTTCTGTTTAGTAGCAAAAAGGTAAGCAATACACATTTACTGGAATACCATATTTGATTATACTATTTTCGGCTTGACATATATATGCTTTGGCAAGAATACTGGTAGCATAAGTTCATCTCATGCAAAAAAATTAAACAAAGAATGATGTCATAAGGGTTCAATACTGTTGATGAGAACTAATATATATGAAATCGTAACTTATGTGTTACGCACCTAGTAAAATTAAATTCATATAGGACCATTAGGATAAACAATATTCAGCATAATAGAAGGTAAAATATCAGAGCACATTCGTTTCATGCTTACATGGGACTCATCAATAGGAGCTCGTATTACGCCCAGTACCCTCTATATATTTGGGTGAGGAATGTTGGACAAATTGTCGATACCATCTCCTATACGAATTTGTAGACCTGCAAACATTGTCGAACTGTTTTATTTTTAATTAAACGGTGTCATGTTTATCGCGATAAGTTATAATTGATATCGATCAAGGCCAAAGTGTACGGATTTGCTGGAGTAACCGTTGATTAGAAACAGTTGTAATTAACAATCTTAAAATCCATTGTACTGGTATCATTTACCTACTCGGTAATCATAATCCTGGTATCATGTACCTAATCGGCAGCCTTAGTATTGATTCCTGGTACTAACTCAACAGACTTAGTGTTGGTACCATTTACAGGCTCGTTATATTTTATGTATAGTGAGTTGGCTAAGAATTCACATTGTCGCCTACTTGGTTTAAAGTTAGCTCCACTTCCGTATTGGAAATTGTACCGCCCAATAGTCCCACATTCCTCAGCCAAAAAACGGCTTCTACTGATGAGTCACCAGAAAGCGCGAAACGAATGTGCAGATGTCATAAAAGTTTGTTTCCGAAATATTAACCCATCCAAATAGCACACTTGTCAATTATATGATTGGAAAGACCGTTTTCCTTCTTATATAACACTTTGGTCTAAATTCTACTATCTATATACTAAATAGGCTTTTCATATTACAAATCATCACGTATTCAACGTGCATTTTGTAATTTGGCTTGTATTCTAAAAAAGGAACATTTTAAACGAGCTTATAATAAATGATGAATAAAGCTTTACTTTTCAATAGATATTATAAACTTAATGTTTTTTAATACTTATCGATCGGTATTTTCTTGTGGTCTGATGATAATTGCTAAAGCAATCGTTAACTTGCTAATAAGGTACTTAATCAGTGCAAATCAGGCGTTTTTCGATTATATATATAGAAAGAGAATAAGAGAGCAAATTGGGAAACATCGAGTTAATTTTACGCATTACAACTGGTCAAAATTTGGTTCATCTAACTTGAGATTTTTTCGTTTAATTACCTAGCTGCTTAATTTGATTCATTAACATAGTGGCTGAAAAGTTAACGTAAAATTAAATAAATTGCTTTTCTCATTTTCTTATCATGTACAAGAATCAATAACTTTGTATATATCAACTAAAAAAGATCAAAGGTTACAGTCGAGAATTACTTGAGTGAGTTATAGTAAAATATGGAATCATTTAATCATTTATATTCATTGAAATTCGCCGATATCTGGCTACGTGTTTAAATTAGTTGAAACATCAAAGTAAAATGCAATAGCAAAATATTTTATTTAAAATTTAAAAAAAAATTTTCTATGATGAGGCAGGAAAATGTTTAATGAAGGCTCGTATTTGCGATGAAAATTGTGTAATTCAAAAAAAGGAACCGATTCCTTAAAGAAAATACGGCATTTGCAACAAAACCATTAGAATGTTATATAATCTGCGTTAAACAAAAGGGGAAACATTTAAAAACAGTTAATGAGCACAAAAATGAACATATCAGTACAAACTTCACACACGATTGTTTTCAATATCTGCATAATATTTAATGCATACTATCTGAATAAAAACATGTTACACGACAGGGAATAGATTAACTACCTTATACTTGTTGTGCCAAACAATGATTCCCAGACGATTGTCAAATTCATCTTGGGATCTGCTTTCCGTTGAAAAAGACTGCCAAAAGCAACAGGCGAAATATCCGGCGTCCAATTGAAGACAGTTTATACAAATACCTCGTTGGGCACAACACGTATAAGGTAATTAATGCTAATATTGTCCTATCCCGTGCCCACTGAATTGCTTGTAAATTGGTGGGCTTGCGCAACACTGCAACTGCGCAATGAACATGAAATATTAATTTTTGACAACAACAAGCGTTTATGTACAACGCAAAGAAACGAATCTTACAAAATTTAGCTCAGAAAAAGATTAATACATACGGGAAGAATGACGAAATCGCAGAAGGCTGTGATAAATCACATTTTGATGAATTTAAATTTTTCGCGAAGCAAAATGAATGCACACTGAGGAAAATTACGTATGCATATATATAATATATATATATATATATATATATATATATATATATATATATATATATATATATATAGTAAGAATTAAGCAACATGTATTTGATGGAACTACGATGTATTCTATCGTGAGCCTGAAGGTGTTAGTATACAATAATGCGCAAAACGTTGCGTCACATTCACGTACATAAATTAATTATTTAATTATCGTGTACATTAATTATCCATGACGGCAAATCTCGCATCTTTAGCAAATGGTTGACATGCTGAGAAACGTATCATAAGTATTACCGTCGTTCCTTTATCATGACAGCAAAATAACAGACAAACCACATCACCAGGAAATCGGAGTAGCCCAACATAAAATGCGCACGCATCGTAATTAAATTATTGCTAATTTATTAAGTAAATTAATTTCAGTTTAATTGTTATTAAATATATATCATTTTCATTATTTATTAAATATATGATTCAAAATTTGATTAATATTACTTTTAATCAAGGTTGCGATTTTGATTTAAACACTAGACCCATTATATACATATGATTGTCAGTATAAACTAAGCATTGTATAATGCAGAAAAGGCAATTCATCCAGTAGACAGGGGGCGCAGAGGCCAGAACACAAGATTCCGATTAGGAAGTGCCAAGGTTCGAACCCAGTTCACGGTAAATTCTGTACAGAACGTGGGGGTTCTCCAATAAGGACGAAACCGGTCAACTGAATGAATTGTCTTTTCTACATTATACAATACTTAGTTTATGCTGGCAAATGTATGTACATAATGGGTCAGGTGGTTATATTATGATAGCAATCCTTGATAAAATTTAATCTTTATCAGGGCCAGCGTAAAAGATGTTCATTTAATTGATATATATTGTTCAAAATAAAGAAATATATCATTAAGTTTACCTCTTTTCATTTATGGGATACATTTTTCTGACTAAAAGAATTGTTATATGCCTATCTCACTTAGCACTTAGAAAAGGTTGCTCTGCTATTTACAGTAAACGTTTCGTATGGTCAGGCAAAAGAAAAAGAAACAAAACTGCTTTTTAAAGGCATATTAACGGCATATAGACCCCCCCGTAGCGATCCACTTAGCAAAAACTTTATATAAGTAAATAAACACAGCTTAATATACTGACCTGAATTTGGACTGGACGAATTTGGATTTCCAACTGCTGCGTTCAATATTTTACCGTCTATAGATGAGGAATGTGGTGAAGACAACTCAAAGCAGCCTGCGCCAATATCACTGCTGAACTGAAAAATGGGAGATGTTAGATTATTGTTTAGACCTGCTGTCGCTGATTCAGTGGACACCGAAGGCAAGGTCACTGCAGCACTGACTAAACTCCTATACCTGTCAACATTATTGGGAAATACGAGAATTCCAGATCTGCTTTCAATGGGGCACAGACTGCTGCTTGCACTGCTGTGATCTGCGTATGCTCCTCGTATACCGACGCCTCCACCTCTAACGCTTCCGAGTACGCTGGTATGGACACCGACAGGTGACGAAGGACAATGTTCGTGATCTCTCGTCAACTGCATAAGAGTAGAGGATTGAGGATTTTGAGAGAAAAGGCATTTTATTAAACGACCTTTCACTCCATTTGGATGGTTTGCGAAGCGCATCGACGAAGAAATCCCATCGTGCCCAATAGAGCTGGTCGCAAATCCAAACTGCCGACATCGTAAAACTAGAATTGCAGAAATTAGTATAAGTGAGATGATTAGAGTAATTGCAATTAACGCAATCATTATAACGAGATCACGATCCATAGCAGACTGAGTGGTGAATAGTCCAAAGCCGGATCCAGGAGACTCGCCATCATTTCCACTGGTGCCTCGAAACGGTGACAGTAACGAATTTGATGACGAGGATTGATCATATTCATATCCCGACAATCCACCGTAAGACCGTGAGTTGTCTGTATAAAATGGTATGGGAAGCACAAAAATGTCAAGTATCGTTGTGTTATACAACGGCGGGTTACCGTTGTCAGCTGCTTTTAGAAATAATTTGTGTATGGCATAACCGCCATAATCCGATTTTGTGCCACGGTTAGAGGAGGAGCTTGAAAGATTTTTCTTTTTTTTATTTATTTCAGCTTTGTTAATTTGAGCAGCTGCCGAGTAACTACCGACCTGTTTTACAGAAAATTCGTCCATTTGCGCAGTTTTGTTATCCGTTTTGCTTTTCTCCATTCGTCCTGCTACATAATTCGTGTTTAACCTGTTCAATAAGAGAAAGCATAAATCATGCATAGGAAGTTAACCATAGCCTTGTGAGTTAAGCAAAGTGTGAATCGAATGAAGTTTTTGCCTATAATCGAACATTTCTCATGTCTGAATCAAACATAAAGAATTGCAACTCAGTTGAAATTGAAAACTATTGTTTAAAACTAACTTATATTGTGTGCAACAGATTATTGATTGACACCTATATGACTTAATTATAAAAAAATTCAATGTACTTGGGTTCGGCTACAAAGTTTGCACGAACAGGTTCTGGTTTCTCAAAAATTAAGGCCACTAGTTTTACCACACTTGATTAAAGTTTATCATCGTAACTGTTCTTGCGGATTAAAAATGCATTACTAAGGATGTAATTCAGTGCAGATTAGGTAAAGTATTTCAATTTTAGTTTGATTTTATCAGAGCCTCATGAGAAATTGGCTTTAAACTTTAGCTGAAATAGCAAAACTATTTGTGCAAGGACGTGTTTCAGTTTGATAAAATTTAATTTAGTTTCCTAGGTGATGTGTGACATATTATAACTTTTTTTAGAATCTTTTTGAAGGCAACTGTCCAGTTACTCCTGGTGCTTTCTTTAAATCAAGTTTGCGAGCTTGAAGTAAGCACCAATCCCATTGTATTTAACCAGTCACCGAAAAAAATAGCGAAACTTCCGCCATTCGCACACACTGACGCGTTTCAATCTCCCATGATCATAATCAGTGTACAAGGGCAAACTGACTATCGAGGCTCAAACAGCGTTGCATATATACGGAAAGAAAAATTAGATATGCGGCTCTTACCTCTAGTAGTCTCGTATACATTCGACTCGACTGGAAATGTCGGCCGCACCATTTTTATGCAATCAAAAACATTAATTGTTTCCAGTTTTCGCTACAGATATATAGGCAATAAAATTAAACAAGCATTGATTGCGCTGATGGCGGTAAAAATTATTCAAATCAGGTTTGTGAGCTTGAAGTAAACACCAATCTCATTATATTTAACCAGTTGTTGAAAAACATAGCAAAACTACCGTCATTCGCACGCACTGACGCGTTTCGACCTCCCATGATCATCATCAGAGTGTGACGGCAAACTGACAAGCGAGGATCAATCTGCATCGAATACATATGGAATGCGCCATCAATACTTGTTTAACTTCTGGTATTTATGATAGATTTTGACCAGATTTAAGTTCTTGCTTTACTTCCATTTAAAATTGAACATAATTTATAGAATATATTTCATCAGATTTTGATAAAATACAAAATGAACTTATATTTCAATTTAATCAATTAATCATGACCAGAATTTGCGTAGAAATATTCGACTAAAAATTAAATCAACAGACATTTTCCTCTGCACGATGGGGAATGGACTAATTATTTGGCTCTTATTTTGCAAAACGGCTTCTTTATCCACTGTCTTCATTTTTAATCCTATTGCTTTGGAATCCTTTTCCATCGGTAAGCTCAGCCAACTAAGAATATGACTACGAGGTCAAGTGGTAAATTTATTTTAAACTTCTTCAGTTATATTAACTGTTAAAGGCCGTAATAATAAGCGAATTCTTCTAGATATGTGTACATCATGTAAGTTTGTGTACGTACAGGTGTCTGCATGCGTACACAAATCCATGTCAAATTACAATGATCTAATAGCATCTTCTGACGACTCATGGTTGCAAATGTCTTCTCGATTTGGAAGCGGAACTATTCGAAGGAAAAAGGAAGACAGTGCGCATAAAAAGAAGATAGTGGCCTGAATTTCAATTATAAGAACTATTTATGACAAAATTAAATTTTTTCCAAGCAAACTTTATTTATTCGGCCAAAAGTGAAACAAACCCTGTACAGATTGTACAAGAATTTCCCCAGTTCATACATACACTACATAATTTTTAAATATGTATGAGACAAGTAATTGCTTCGAACTTCTCTACTTGGCATAGTTAGTTTGGTTATGTACAATACGCTGACGCAGATAGGTATTCAATATGCCTACCATCACAATAGGCAAGTTGCAAATAAGAGTTTTAATTTTCATCCAATTAGGCAAAAAACCTCGTAATATCCTTCTGAGAGTAAATTAAATCGCGCAAATTCTATTAAACTAGCCTCTGGAATACACGAACCGACAAGCAGCTAAAAGCTATTGCATTGAAGTTACTGCGATTTACTTTGCAAAATTGTGTAATGTTATGCTTTTATTCCATTTTGATAGACATTTTATTTGATTCTCAGTATATTGGAGTAAAAAAAACAATCTGATAATATATAAATACAAAAAACAATAAAGAATTTAATAAAATATGTGCTATTTATCATAAGTTTAGAATAATGAATAATTTGATAGTCGTGATGTTGGTTGTCTCTGATTATTATTAATAACATAATTTTAAGAGGAAGGACTTTGAATGATTGAGTGCTGTTTATGGATAAATTGGTCAATTTTCTTCGTGAATAATTATAAACACAATTGCATTGCTTCATTCAAAAATATCGCGGGCATTCGTTTGATTGAGAAAGTGCGAACTGATCTAATTATCGATTTTCGATTCTGCTTGCAGCAGACGTACGATCTTTTGTAGTTAACTAGGAGTTGACTTTATATTTTCCGTGGGTTCACATTTGTGCGCGAGTAAGGATTATTCTCTGTTTGAGTAGAAGTTCGGCTTTGAACTCCATTACTTTTCTATAGATGAATTACGTTTTAAAATCTTTGGCTTAATTGGCTCTTCTACCTACGTGTCATTATTCTCAGCACATCCTCTTTAATGTAAAATGGATTTTAGTTGTTTTCCCCTCTGTAGATTGCAGTCTGGGTTAGCCAGTAGGGTGTTGTTAATGCAGGTAAATATTTATTCTGTTTAGGTAACTCTACTTTATTCTTTGCTCCTCGGGTTTATTTTTGCTAATTCTCGTCCGAATGCAAATCCCGTTTAGCTTATTGCTAAAACATTAAAGATAATTTTATTAATTCGTTATCATTGGATTAAAATATCATGTTGGTGGAACGTTTGTATTTTCAATTGTGGTACTTGGTGTTTGTTTCAAAGGGCATCGCATGGGTATAGTTCGTTTTGTGCCTCTGTTTCTCATTAACGTGAGCATTTCTTCATATCTGTTGTGCCCCATTCGACAATATGCTCCAAAACTGACGATAATCCTGACGGCGTTTATTAGAAAAGCAGAGATATTCATCCCAGTTTATAAATACAGAATAAAAAGATCAAAACAGCTAAAAATAATTTTAATGAGCCATATAGATGAATTATTGAACTATAATAAGTAAAACTATATAAATTTTTACATCTCGCAAAAGATGATGAGCAGTCATGCTTAAAACCTTTAAAGAGGAATTGATTGCGCGGGTGGTGGTAATAATTCTTTAAATCAAGTTTTCGAGCTTGAAGTAAACACCAATCCCATTGTATTTAACCAGTCGTTGAACAAATACAACAAAATACCGCCACCGTAACGCACTGACGCGTTTCGACCTTCCATGATCATCAATAAAAATGACGGCAAACTGACTATCGAGGATCAAACCGCATTGAATATATATGGAAATCAAATTTAGATATGCGGCTCTCACATCTAGCAGTCTCGCATGCATCGAATTTGACTGGAAATATCGACTGCACAATTTCTATGCAGTCACGAACATTAACGGTTTGCAACTTTCGCCACATATAGATATAAAGGCGATACAATTTAACTGTAATTGATTGCGTGGGTGGTAGTAACAATTCTTTAAATCGAGTTTGCAAGCTTGAAGTAAACACCAATCCCATTGTATTTAACCATTCGTCGAACAACATGAACTCTATGACTGCGAAAGTAGAGATAATTAAGTCCAGGATGGACAAAAAATTTATAATTAATTCTGAGAAAATACGCATAAACGACCTAACCACTATAGGTAAAGTCAGCAATGGCGACCGCGCCCATAAGGCAGCATACGGACAAATGCCACTAATTTCATCCGAATCAACGAGTTTTTTTGCCAATCTTCATTCGAATCTAAGCCTATGCTTGCAGTATTGGTTGTGTTAAAGCCACAGTTGTGGTTCGAACAATTGCAAACTTCTGTTCAGACGTAGAATTTTCATTAGAAGCGTATATTGTACGAGTGGCTGCTCAGAAATTATATGATCTGACGTATGGAAAACAAGTTCAATATATGCGAGACTGCTAGAGGTGAGTGTTGCATATCTAACTTTGATTTCCATACATATTCAATGCTGTTTGATCCTCGGTAGTCAGTTTGCCGTCGTACTCTGATGATGATCATGGAAGTTCAAAACGCATAAGTGCGTTGCAGCTGGCGGTAGTTTTGTTATGTTGTTCGACGACTGCTTAAATAAAATGGGATTGGTGTTTACTTCTAGCTCGCAAACTTGATTTAAAGACATGCTCAAAAACCGTTGCAAATAATTCGTCCATTCACGAATTGACTATAGTAATACACATAAAATCTACGTTCAGTGAGCAACACATTTACTTCAACAGCGATGTGCCGTGATCGTACGAGCGAAACATAATGAATATCCTTCGAACCGTGTCTGTAAGTTTTGGTCTCAGTGACATATTGAGGAAAAGCCTAGCTCACTTATGAAATCTTTGCTAATTTACAACTGCCTAGAACAGTTAATATAAGTCAACATCAGATAATGCCCGATTCTTGTCAAAAATGTACCATCAACTTTATTAATTATAAATTTACCAATAAGAGAATCCCTATCTGTCTCAGTAATTGTGCATCGCTTCAACCGAATCACGAAATCAAATGTTTGCTATTTAAAAAATTAACGTCACCTATTTTACACAGAGAATCTCGATGTTGGACGCCATTGGCCTATTGCAAACTCTGACAATTTTTATTCCAGTTTGCCAAATTACAAGCTCTAGTGCACCAGAGAATATAGCGAACGAAAAAAACAGCAACATGTCTGCCTAAACCAAAGAAATTTGCCAAAGAAATTGATCATTATTATTCTCATTACTACTTAAAATAACGTCGGAAAATGAATTGACATACACGAAGCCGTGTTTATCAAACACAAGGCATCAGATCTGAAAATAAAATTGTTCCATTAACTTGATATATTTTATCACTGGCCGCGAATCAACAAAACTAGCACTAAAGTTATATTATCCGTCGAAACGACACTAAAATTTGGATCATTATCAGTAAACATCCAACTTCACGGTCGCAGAACTGCAGTGAGGTTGCTACGTAGAATAAATCAACTAAAAGGAGAGTTCTAAGTCTTCAAGCATTGATTTGTGACAAACTACCTAATTAACCAACAGATATATTCAGAAGCCAGCACTAATTAAGCTTAAAAACGTGTACGACGAAAGAAACCACTTTTCATTTAAACTACAAATCAGATTAAATTTCACTTATTCAAGAGAAAGAAGCCCTACAATATGTTATACCAAATGTATTCAGTTTCACAGCTTAGTATTTAAGAATTAAATTTATCAATTTATCTACATCGATTTTTCAACGGTCTGTTTCTTAGGTTTAAATTATACTTTCTATCGAGGCAACTGTTGTTCGTCGAAAAAAGTATTTAGCAATGTGATCCCCAGCCAAATTGAGGTATTCATCTATTATGGAATTGTCTGCAAATTACACGAGACATCATTCATACCGCTGGCAGCTAAAAATTAAACTCAATAAAGTAGGAAAATTTCGGATACCCTGTGCAAAAACAATATACAATCTATAGTGGACATTATCACAAACAAAAATAAGGCATGGATACATTATTAGTAACATTTTTCTGAAATCAGCCATCATGTCTTTTTTGATAGATTAAAAAGTTGGCAAATTGAATTATCAGATGTGCTTGAAAATAGAGAAATTAAAGCACTACGATAAGCAGTGGCCTTTAATTGATAGCAAACGGTTATTTGGTAGACTTTCAAGAATTAAAAATGCTTTCCTTTTTAATTGGGTTGTTTTTAAGTTATTTCTTGAAACACAATGAAGATTTCGCTAGTGCATAAATGAGTTTGGTCATCTATAAAAAGACATTTCACATCTATATATGTTAGTTCATTACAATTATAGTTGTTCAGCTATTTACGCGGCGTTTTAAAGAATTTGTGTCTTAATTTATGGACTTTGCCTATCTCTGTATTCACCAAATAAAACTGAGAATTTTGTAGAGTTGAAACAAATAAATACCGCATACGTCTGAATTCGCTTTTATAAAATTTATCGATTTTTTACTAACATCAGATTCTTTTGTGGTTAATAATGCTCGCGATAATCGTTGTTTTTCCGTCGGCCAACAAGTTCGCATGTGACGAATATATTCTGAATAGTCTTTGGTATATTTTTACAGTTTGATACATTTTTTTGTTTCTTCAATCAGCGTTGCTTTAATTGAATAAGATATTTAAGTGGGTGAGGTATAAATCCCTCTCACGTTGCTGTTTCGAAAATTCGCACCAGTCTGTTGACATCAATTTGTTTGTGTTTGTTGGTATCATCAAGTATTATTTATTTCCACTCTACTTCTGTGGTGAACTTTGTCAGTTGTAAGATGTTCAGAAAGGAAAAAAGCTAATTAATAATAATAATAATAATAATATTAATACTGGTCAATAATAATACTACATAATAATAATAATAATAATAATACACACACACACACACAATGATAATACACATTTCTGTCTACTACAGTTAGAACGAATTCTTATTTTGTCTACCTGCTTTACAATTTCTTATGCTTCTCTATATTAACGTTTTATTTGAGGGGAAATTTACCCATTCTGGTAGTTTCGTAGCCATTAATTTCGCGTTTTGTATTTCATGAAGTTCGATCTGACATTTTTTTAAATCTTGACACTTAGGGGCTCGAATTGATCGTGATATCGCTATTATCTAAGTCATTAATTCACAAAAATGACACATACTATTTTATTGTCTTTTGATGAATCCAAAGATTACACCTCACATTGTTACTTGGCAGGTTTCATTTTAATGGGTTTTCGAGATATCCGAGTATTTTCTAATAAAATAGATTGATTTTGTAGGCAATCTTGACGTAAAGATATAAGTTTGGAAGGTCAACATAAGTGATGTGTCTAGATGCCATTCATTCAGGTGGGATTTTTTGACAAAACAATTAAATATATGTTATTTAAATCATGGATGTGATCCTGACATGAACACGTAACTCATAAAAAATAGATATATATGTTTGTTTGTTTGTTTTTTTTTAATAAGGCATTGCATACGGTAGAAAAGGTAAATCATTTAGTAGGCCAGTTTCGTCCTCACTGGAGACTCTGCAAGTACTGCCTAGAATTGTGTCACGGATGAGACAAAAATATGGCCATATTTGCTTCCGCGTCTGACTAAATCAACTTATTCGCGCAGCGCTTTACTCCAAACAATTTTCAGTTGTGTACTAAATTACCGTTTTGGTTGATTTTACCTTCAGTTGTAGGCTATGAGGCATCCGTTTAGACTTAAGTTCAAACTAGCCGTCCTCAGTCTGTCATTATAAAGCAGAAACCAGGCCATTAAATGAAGATTTTCTGAGTTGAAAATGTTTACAATTAAAAAATCATTGGCGAATTTTCTTTAATGACAGATTGAGATGGCTTGTTCAAACTACAGGTCGAAAGAGATGTCTGAAAAGCTCTGCCTGAAGGAAAGACTTGCCGAAGTCATGAATTAGTCTCCAAATTAAAATTATGTGTAATGTGCTGCAGGATATCGTACTGGATGGAGTCGTAGACACCTAAGTAGATGCGCCCGGTTGGAGCAAATTTGAAGGT
Organism: Eudiplozoon nipponicum; assembly: GCA_029291075.1. Taxonomy (NCBI): domain Eukaryota; kingdom Metazoa; phylum Platyhelminthes; class Monogenea; order Mazocraeidea; family Diplozoidae; genus Eudiplozoon; species Eudiplozoon nipponicum. The sequence goes on along the minus strand of JAQBSW010002508.1, from coordinate 357 downwards.
AAAATTCTGATTAGTATTTGAAGACAAACCTGGTCTATAGGTGAACTGCATTTGTTAACTTATAATTGATATATATATATATATATATATATATATATATATATATACATATATATATATATCGTTTCAATTTTGACCATTTTTTTAAATGTAAGAACAAAACAACGTACTCCATGGAATAACATTTATTAATAAATCTTATTTCTACTAGTATCTACAGGCATTGTTCTGGATTCGTTAGTATATTCGTTCATCCAATCCCACTGTACATTTGTCGTAACCAATCTCCTCAACGTTATGTTAGCCTTTGTTTTTTGCAATTTAGACCACTCGTTTTGCGTAACGTCATTTGGTGTG
>JAQBSW010002507.1:0-101940 GCA_029291075.1 Eudiplozoon nipponicum | reverse complement strand
AGTACTCTTTCAAATATTTGTGAAATTATATACGTTGTGTTGCCATTTATGAATTTCTGTTGGTAACTTTGTTTTACATTGTTAGTATATTTCATTTATTTTTTTTCGGCTAGCGTTCTGATCGATTTTATATTCCCACTCAGTTGCTTCCTTTTATTACGCGTATTCTATACGCAACGTACGTGAAACTTCCGAAGTGTACGGCTCCAATCTGGTCATAACAGTGTGGCTACTTCTACTGTTTAACTAACTGAAAATTTAACAGCGAAAAAACTCTGAACGCTGAAGTTTAATGTATTTTGAAACACTACCGACTGCGAACAAGATTTGCACATACAATCAAGCAACGATAAGCACCATATTACCTAGGCATCATTAACAATTAGTTGCACAGTATTTTTTCCTAATGAAAATCTGTTGCGTATTTTGCTGGGACTAATCTGTTGTATGCCTTCTTTCACGCTATGGCTGAATGTATATTTTTATAAAAGAAGCAAACCTGCTAAATATGTTTGATCGATACTTATTGCTGGCATCGATTACGTAATTCTTTATCTTGATTCATGTAACGCTTTCGTGTTTTACTGAATGTATTCAAAATGACGAGGATTGCTTTTCTTTGAGCATTGAATTGTGCGTCTGTCTATTTTGGGATTGAAAGGTGGATTTGCTCGAGCACACCGATAGCACGTACATAATTTGGATGTTAAACCGTTATGCATACATGCCTAGGATACTTGCGAGTATGAACTCTCAACTGAGAACGACTTAAATTAAACCCATCGTTTCTGCAGTCAGTTATTTTCCAAATTTCAATATCATGAGCATTGACTGACGTGACGTCGCGATTTGTGGTTATCGGTTTTGACAGCTCGTTCGTGTTCAACGCGTTATTTGTCAGTAGTATTTAAGGTTAGGCGTTTACTTATTTAAAAATCAGCAGAAGCCAATCTATCTGTTTTTAGTAGAAATCCCAGGTAAATGAAGCTGTTGTTCATTGGAAAAGGGGTGAAGCCATAAATTTTTAGATTTTGGTCAAAGTCATGATTTTGCTATCACAACATTTAGCTTCAGACGACATTTGATGAACACTTATAGTTCAGAACCTACCTTTTCATTTTCATTTAATGCACAGAAAACCTATAATAATTGGGGCTAGAAAGCTTGACATCGCTATTGTTTTTTTGGTAGTGCAAGCATGAAATTTGTCCGATCAGAGTGATAAAATCGTCATCTCATTTCATTTGAAGCCTCGGGTTCTGCTTAACTACGAATTGACATGTAGAGTTGAATATGTAGTGACGGAATGAGAGCATGCGTGTCGAAATCAAAGGGAAAGTTCCGGTTGCTGATGGACACTTTGGCTGCTGGTGGCTGTGAAGATGATGCTCGTCATCCTTGGTTGACACGCTAAAAGATGTGTACAAAAAACAGTGCCAGAAACCTAGCCAATGTTGCCATTTCGCAGTATCTGTGTATGCTCCACCCGACTGTAGCACAGACGCTTGCATGAATGTTTTCTACTCTGATATATATTTTCTATAATGTAATGCCAGAAGTTCTGGCATAGTCTTGGTTAATAGTGATATAAATGCTTAAATTGGTCTCTTAAGCAACGCAGAGTTTCATCTAGGTGGCTTAAAACGCAACGATAACGGTAAACGATTGTTGGATAGCTGCCTGGAGCATATATTATAATTGAGTATCACACACTTCAGACGTAGTTTAAGACGTTGCGCCAAATGGCGTCCTTCATCCCACAGACACCGGTAGATTCAAATAGATCATCCAGAGTTATCATTAATTTTGGAACACGTATGCCGACTCGAACTATAAACTTATCCGTTCTAGATTCGCAGGTAGATTTTCTGAAAATCTAAGAAAAAGGTCGAATATGAAAGAAATCTCTGACAGCCATCTTTCCAACAAAAATACGGACCGTTATTGATGGTGAAACTTTGAACTTACTGTGGACGAAGGCAAGGTAAGCAATGTACAATGCAGATACTACTGTATATGACATTGTACGCTCCCGTAGAATTATTCATTGGATCTCTAAACAATTCTTGGAGATTCCAGAATCTAGGCGCCAAATTCTTTGCAGCTCGGTTTATAATAATATTATACATCAACAAAGGCTGGAGAATGAAGAAACGGTCGTTTGTTCTAATTGTTTAGCGCAACATATCCGAGACAATTAAAAGTTAGCGAAACAATAAGTGATTGTAACTATAGTTTAATAAATGATTAAATTTTTAGTCTAGATTGGAGGGTTGAACACTTCAAATATTTTTTCTTTGACACTTACATTAAATCCGAACCCTGAATGTATGCCTATATCAACAGTATGAAGAACTAATATCGAACAATCATTGGAGTTAGAAATATGGCATTTAATCTCATCGCATAGGCATCACAAAGCTGCAGACTCCAATTATCTGCTTCCAACTTGATTTAAAGATGATAGTGGCATAATTATTAGGGCGTTTTCTAATCTTTTTCCTGCCAGATGGAATGAAGAGAACGTGTCATTTGCTTGGAGTGAGTCGATCATCAGAAAAGGAAATCGAAATTCATGCGATAAATATCGCGGGTTATTTTCTTCGATAATTTTAAACCGTTTCAGCGCTTCGCTTGAATCACACACTAAAAAAATAAAAAGGCGGATTTCGGCTAGGACCAGTTTGTAAAGGTAATATTTTTACTTTAAGGCAAGTAATTGAGCAGCTAAATGTATATCGCCGTCACACAATAGCCGTCTTCTTAAACTTGAGGGGTTTATTTGACTTGGCGAATCGCAATGTTCTATTCGATATTCTGTCGAAAAGTGGTACGCCCACTAAATTTGTAAATATTATACACACTATCTACAAGAACGCTTCTGATCGCGTTACGGTCTACAGTTACTTATCGCACAATATTACTACTAGCAGTTCTGCCAGTCAATGTTATATACGTTCCCTGCTTCAGTTTTGAATTTTGTAATAGATGACATGAACTACAGAGATGCCTGATAGTACACTATGTGTCTGAACACGCACTACTCTAGTATTCCATGTCGATCTAGAAGTTTCGCTTCGCCGAAAGGAAGCTGTTTCTGCCTGAGAATTTTTGTTTACAGGAAACTGAAAATAGTTGTTTCCTCACTAAACAAGGTAGATTATATATGAGTCCTCAACTAAATCTTGGCGTCTGTCTGTTGTTATTCTCACACTGTGCGAAGTGTTTCGAGTTGGTGATATTTTTATTTGTACTCGACGATTTTCGCATATGTTCCTTTGACAGTGGTGTACACACCGGATTACATTTAAGCCTTGTCATCATGTCCATCTTTCGCTTCTGTCCAACACTTACTGTTTAATAAATCTTTAGAAATGTTTATTCTTGGTTGCGGGGAACTAATACATTTGCATTCACATATTAGGCCCTACGCACTTAGTAATTAGTTCATATAGGACCAAATGTATATGTCGATGTCAGTATGAACGTAAGGAACAGTCTTATGCACACATGAGTTTCGATCTTACTGGCGATCCACCAGTAGGAGTTGGCGCTACACTCCAAATCCTACATATATTTGGTCAAGAATTGGGATGCGCTTGAACAGTGCAGTCAATTAAAGATATGTGTATGCAAACGGTAGTAGAGCGGATCTCATATAGAGTATTTAGCAGCGCGACTTCAAAGGCAATTCGCTACCCGTAATGTATGCAATGTTTTTAAAGGGTAACAATATCATGTGTTTGTTGATAGGCTAAATTTCATCCATATTGAAAAAAATAACTGGGCTTGACCGACGATAATTTGCTGTCGTACTCTGATGATGATCATGAAAAGTCGAAACGCGTCGGTACGTGTGACTGGCAGTATTTTTGCTATGTTAATCGACGACTGGTTAAATACACAGGGATGGGTGTTTACTTTAAGCTCGCTAACTTGATTTAAAGAATTGTTGCCACCACCCGTGCAATCAATGCTTTTTTTAGTTGTATTACCTATTTATATGTGGCGAAGGCTGAAAAAAGTTAATGTTCGTGAAGGCGTATAAATTGTGCAGGCGAAAATACCAATCAAGTACAATGTAGGCGAAACTACCAGAGGTGAGAGCCGCATAGCCGATTTTGTTTTTCATATATATGCATTTCAGTTCGATCCTCGCTTCTAGGTTTGTCGGCAAATTCTGATGATGATCATGTAAGTGATCAAAACGCGTCAGTACGCGTGACCGAGGACAATCTTGCTACGTTGTTCGACGACTAGTTAAATACAATGGGATTGGTATTTACTTCACGTTCGCAAACTTGATGTGAAGAATAGTCAATACATTTTCGTGATAATTAGGTATCCGGTTATTTGTTAAAGGTAAAACGTGATTTGTTCTTCTATACAGGCACGCGCAAGCTTGTACGTTTTTGCGAAAAACATTAACATTTCATTCAGTTTTATGTGACTTTCTGCTATGCTTTTAATCTGCACTGCCTACCTGAAAGAATGTGACGTTGAATGACACTGGGGCTGTGGTTAACAATGGCGCTGTCAACGCAGGCGTTGTTGAAGAGCGTCCAAATGGTATCAATAGGAAGACAGAGCCACTGCCGCCACACTCGAACTATGCAACACGCACAAATGGACCGGCAGACAGTGATGTTTGTGGAATTAACAATGTTAGAACTACGAGCGTTTCGTCGGTTCCTGCTGGCCTGATAGTCTCAAACACTATCAAAAAGAGACCTCCATCTGCTGCTGGTATGTTGTAAATCTTTAGAATTTTTACATCTCAATTGAAACCGTTTGATTAGTATTCAGCTGTTTTTCTGTATTAAAAAGTAAAAATATATGCACAGGTATTAAATTTAAATGTTCTTTTGTAAGCCAATACCTTCACCTCGTTGTTCGGTGCGACTAATGATTTGATATATATATATATACGACCATTATTCTCGATTCGTTAACATTTTCGCAAGTACCGTCCAGAAGTTGCCGCGGACGGGAATCGCAATGAGGAATATTCTAGTGCCGAATACTACACGCAATTTCAAGTCCTATATCAACTTATGTGTTCTCGTTAGCCTGTCATCCATTAGTTTATAGTGGCAAGACATAAATGTACTAAAATCTCGCCCTTATTCGATTATTCAAAATCACTTCCCCAAATGGCATTGTGAGCGATGTTTGAATGTAACTTTATATCGAAAGCTATATATTAGTGTGCGACTTGTTGGCGTTGTGAATCAGTTATAAGGTATTAAGCAAATCTAGCCACAGCTGCGGCAATTTTAAGAAGTACCTTTTCAGTGCTCAATAAGAATGAAACCGGTCTGATTGATTAATTCAATTTGCTATCTTAGTGTTTAGTTTATCCAGGCAACATACAAATACTAATATCTTTCCTTTAAAACTTTGATTATATATATATATATATATATATATATATATATATATAGAGAGAGAGAGAGAGAGAGAGGTATAGGGCGTAGTACCAGCTCCTACTGATGAGTCGCCAGGAAGGCTGGTAATAGTTTCATCATAGAATATGAAATCGAGGTGTTATTCGTTTGAGAAAAATGAAGTTCTTTCTTTTCGATTAAAATATTTTTACAAACTTAGTGAGTGGTACCATTACCACAGGTAGACGAAGCGTCCACCTAAATAGTGCGGCATTTGTTGGTGCCGGTGGTGGTTCAAATTCATTCAATATTGCGATGACGAACCAGGAATATACACATGCTACAGCGTCTTCTTTGCCAGTTGGTAGCATAACCCAAGTTCCCTCTAGCACGTCGACGACAGGAAAGGCTGGTTCTGGAACACAACTTGGCAATCTTGTACTGGCCTATCACACTTACAAGTGAGTCTTATGTGTTGCTTACTGCTAACGTTCTCATAACTTATATATATATATATATATATATATATATATATATATGTAAGTAAACGTTATATATGTGGCTTTCATTACTCTTTACATGGGCAAAATGAAAACAGTTATTTTTTTTAAACAAGGAATATTTTTTCTGGAGATTTTATGGAATATCGAAAAATGAACATATTTATAAATTTTGAAAGTAACACTCATTACTTTGAAAGAACACAGCACAAAACGATAAAAATATAACAAAATTAATCATCTATACACTTTACATCGTATCAAATTCTGGCTCATTTTCCACAAATTTTCTGTTTTTATGAGTCGGGCTATACATTTGTCTATCCACAACACTGCATAGATTGCCGTATCAAATCTGTTTTCGCCTCTATTGACTGTATTTTTTCAATGTTACATTGCGCAATTTCGGACATGTGTACTTTAAATAAATTCAAAATGAGGGTTTCTCCTGCCATGTATGTTCACTATAACTAGTAGTCGGGTGTGCCCTCAAACTACTGGAATTGACCGAAAATTTTCGCCTAATTTTATAATTAGTCTAGTTTCTCTTTATTAATGTTATCAGTGTTGTTACAGCCGTATAGCAGTGGCGGGGTTAGTTACCTGACTATGCTTTTTGTATGAGTAAGTTTCTAGCAAAAAAAATCAGGCTGCTACTCTGCACGTGGGAAGCTTGCTAGTTTTATCAGGAAAAGTAGCATAGGCGTTTTCTCCTAGCGTCTATTGAAAAACAGACCGTGCTCGTGAGCTTTGAGTGGCGACCGGCTAATAGAAGAAAACTCCAAAAAGAAACCACTTAGGGAGAAAATATTTGTCCGACTTGATCGGCAGGTTATCCAAGAGCACATTCTTGTTACCAGGAGAAAATTATCTCGGTTCTGAACGTGGAGAGCGTAACATGGATTTTCTACTGATTCAGTTGAGGGATCCTTTTAGTCACTAGACTGCTATTAAGATTCCACCCACTGCAGACGCTCGTACACTATCAGAACTTATTTTCTTTCTACATGAAGCAAAGAGCTCACCATGCGGGTGAATATGCTCTCTTGTTTATATATTTTCATTTCTTCTGCAAGGTGTAAGAAAATGACTTAAATTTTAAAATAAATTTCACTTCGTTGGAATATGTGTGTGGGACGCACATTTTCATTTTATGTAATTTATTATACTAATGTTTCGCATGCATGTCCATAATTGCCGATATAGATGGTTCGAACCGGCGAACATTTTCTTCGGAATCTGAGACTATCCACTGCGCCACCTTTGACGCATACTACATGCAATTCAAATCATTTACCAACTTATGTTTCTGGCTAGCCTTACCTTCCGGTGGAACCTATTTGGAATGTTTTAAGACCTGAAGTTTTAACTAGCCAACCCCGATCTCTCTTTGCGCAAAATACACCCTGCAACTCTGGAAAGTTTGATTGATTTGATGTCTAATGGCAGGATTTTGATTATTTTTATATTGCCAGTTCAAGCTCAATACTGCGTCATCGATATTGCCACCTGATACAATTTTGATCATTGCAGACAATGAACTTATTCAAAATCCTGCCATTAGACGTCTTATATATATATATATATATATATATATATATATATATATATATATATATATATGTGTGTGTGTGTGTGTGTGTGTTTGTGTGTGTAGGTGTGAATGTGTGTATTTATTGCTATATGCAACATGCTGAATTATTCAAGTATGTATTAGGTGTTGCGAACCTAGTAACAAATTAAACAGTGGCCAGCATGCTGAAGTGGTGGCAATCTCATGCGCATTCGCCCCTGTGCTTTCACTGGCGACTCATCAGTAGGAGCCGGAATTACGCCCTTTGACCACTATATATTTGGGTGAAGAATGTGGGATACTAGGACGATACTATCTCCTAGACGAATGTGTAAACCCGCAGTAGTAAATTTGTTCTAGGTTCGCAACACCTAATACATACTTGCATATACATTAATTCTCCGCAACAAACAGTATTTAACTGTTATATATTGAATTGAATGATGTCATGCTTACCGCGAAATGTGATCAAAGATATCGATTAAAGCCAGAAATAGTTTTAATTCCAATTCTAATGTCCATAGCATACATTGATATCCATCATGTGCCGATTCGGCAACCATTGTGTTAGTACCATGTACATTTTCGGTACTATTATGTTGGTATCGGTTACTGACACAATAGCCATAGTGTTAGTATCCTTTACAGACTCGGTATATATATTATATAGAGTGAGTTAGCTATCAATGTATGCTATAGTTCACCGAAATTGAGAATTACAACTATTTATGAACATCTGATACTCCAGTAAATCCATACACTCTGGCCTTGATCGATATCAATTATCACATTTCGCGGTAAGCATGACATTATTGAATTCAATATATAACAGTTAGATACTGTTTGTTGCGGAGAGCTAATATATTTGCAAGTATGTACTATGTATATTGTACCTTTATATTATTTCACATTCCTCACTCAAATATATAGTGGTTAAAGGGCGTAATACCGGCTCTTACTGATGAATCGCCATTAAGCACGAAACGAATGTGCATGAGTTTATACTTTCCGTTCATGCTGTCTTTGGTTTATCCTTCTGGTCAGAACTGAACTAATTTTTTACTAGGTTCGCAACACCTAATACATATTTGCATGCATATATATATATATATATATATATATATATATATATATATATATATATATATAAATTCTCAGTAACAAACAGTCTAACTTTTATTTGCTCAGTTATTAGCAAATTCTCTCTTAGCTAAACAAATGACTTAAATATGGTTATATCGATTTTCGTATTTCTAGTTTTGTTTGCTTTAAATATTTAGCTTCATGATTTCATTTCATTATTATTTTTGACTATTTAAATTTAGTCTGTTAAATTAGTTTAATTGCCTCTGATTACTCTTTATGTTAATTCATTATAGTAGTTCATATAGTTTTTCTATTTCACGTTAACTTTTCTGTCATGACAGCCTAATGTGTTAAACACACCGTTAGAACTTGAGACAGATAATATACTTAGCAATGCTCATCACCAAATTTATGGATAATGCATCAAATTTTAATCACTTTTTTTACGCTGTCACATGTCAATTGACGTTGACACATTAAACTGTTGGTGCTTTTCATAGCCGTCCACGTAGGTTTAATGACCACTACGAAAGGACGTTACGAGATGTATCTTTTGAAGTCACATGTTTTTACCGTTTATGACTTGGTTACATAAATAACGTTAGACCATTAGTTTAGACGTACGTATTTATGTGATGTTATTTAACACATATCAAAGCGGAATATTATACACAACGATCAAAATGATCAATCAGAAGAAAAAAAGAATTTCAATATTAATTAAATATAGGTTACAAACTTGATAAAAAACACCAATCTCATTATATATATGCATTCGTCAGTATAAACTAAGCATTATGTATGATTGAAAGGAAATTTATCGAGTAAATCGGTTGGTCCTTATTGGATAATGACTTTATTTAACTGTGTAAATACCTGCTTTATAATAAATGTATACTTCCACACATTCTATACTTCGCAATTAAAATTATGATATTTGGTCAGACTCATTCAGGTAGACCCTATATGACATTTCTTTAGACATAAATTTCCAAATACCAAGCTTGAAAACTTGACTTAAATACTTGTTCCCACCACTCCCGTCATCAATGGCCGCTTAACTATTTATAACCTTCAAATTAAAACCACTCCCAGGTAGTGTGTCTGTTCTAAAATGACAGATTTGGCATAGCTAATTGGAAATTTAGGTTTAAAGTAATTCCATGTAGCCTCCATCTGAAGGAAAGCTAACCCAAAAATTATAAGAGTATGTAACTGACAAATATATATATATATATATATATATATATATATATATATATATATATATATATATATATATATATATATATATATATATATATATATATATATATATATATATATATATATATATATATATAGGAATAATTGATTAATGTTATGGTAAAACACATCTGACTCGCTTTTACTCTGTTTCTTGTTTTGGCTGGTTGATATATATATATATATATATATATATATATATATATATATATATATATATCGGGAATGGTTTTCCTATCAAACTCGCAATCTTTATTTAAATAGTTGCTATCACCACCCGTACAATCAATGATTGCTTAACTGTATGTAGATTTCAATATTGTTCGTGTTCGATTATTTGCTCGCCTCGATCCAAATCGATATTCGTATTTATTTCTTTGTATGCATGCATTTATGTGTACATGTATGTTTGCATATATGTATGTGTGCATGTATTTTTGTTTTTCAATGTATTCATGGATGTATTTATGTGTATGTATGCATTTATTTATTTAGGCATGGAGGTTTTTTTGTGTGAAAATATGTAAACATTAATGTATGTATGTGTGCATTTATGTATGATTATATATATATATATATATATATATATATATATATGTACGTATGTATGTGTGTATAAATTTATGGATATAGACTTGTTTATATATATATATATATATATATATATATATATTACTTGTTATTAATGTGTTCTGTATTCCTAATTATAAATATATATATATATATATATATATATATATATATGCGTGTATGTATGTGCCTATGAATGCATTTAGATATGTTTGTGTGCATGCATGAAATTATGTAAAATAAGAAAAGTAGCAGAAGAGAATTGCTTCTGTCATTGAATTGGCATTTAAATATTTTGTATGAAAGAATGTTTTCCTTTAAGACTTTTAACAACATTGCATTTATGATTTGCTATCTGTAGGAGGTACTGCTGTTCGTATGTATTTTTCACAACTCTTCTTGTTTTAGAAATGTGAATTCTCGTTTAATTTTTTTTGCCATTATATGTTATTTTTTGATCCGTTATTTTCTTGATATCTGTTAAGTTGGTAGGGTGAAGCAGAGCTAACGATATTTTGTATCTTGGAGGAGGTTGATCGTTGGCTTCAGAAGCTTTTCACTTTTTCATTTTTTAGATAGCTGGAAAATCAGCATATTCCTGTTTTAGCTGCTATAATGATTAATTTTTTCAATGTTTTTTGTGACATTCGATCGTTTAAGTATATATTTTTAATTTTTCAACTAAGTCTTCAGCCGCTTGCCTTCCTAATTGTAATTGGATTAGCAATTCAATGTATTTATTGTTCTTCACGATAATTCTACAACAGAAATCAAAATATTAACTCGGAAGGCGATCAGCCGCATGTCAGCTCCATAATACCAAACCAGGACTTAGAACGGGATATTGATTCAGGTCTGCGCCAAACTGACTCATTTGTGATGTTGATGACGTCTTCAGCAGATAACGAGGAACATAAAAAAACGGGACAGCGTCATGCTAGCTGTATGCAGACCGCTCCGACTGGGACAACAGCTCAGATCGATATAACAAACGAGGAGCACAATCGTGTTCACAATCCTAGTAACCATCCTTGCCAGCAAATTCAAAATCGGGCGTCGGTAAAGTTTGAATCGAGCTTATTTTATTTTTAGTGCTGTAATAGACGAGAAGTATTTTTGGTTTTATATTATGTTGGTTTACTTCTTTCTGAGTGGTTAGTTAGTACATAGATATGCTCAGCACTGCAACACGTAAAAATTTGCAAAGTGATACTTCATTATCCGTTCCTGGCCTATAGATACCGTGTCACAAACGGATTCCAACAGAGTCGGGCCGAATTAGCTAAAAGTCAAAAAAATTGCCACTATACTACCCGTCGAATAAGAAGGGCAGCAGAGGTTTCACGGTCGCCTGAGGGCGATAGTTATGCTCTGTCACTAAATTGTTAACTATGTTCCTCGTTTTCATCCTCAATGTCCTTGCAGTTAATGCATTTTAGAACGACAATCATCGGTATTGCCGACCATGGCATCATAATTTGTCTTTAATATATATCATTGCTATGTTCAATATAACGATTCCGGTACAACTAGTTTTGTTCTGTCCATTAGCATTCATCCAATTTTATTTCTATTGTTCAATTTTGCAAGACTCTTGTTTTAAGTGCTGTTGTCAATTCTGTCGTCTAAGCCTTGCTCTAAATTGTTTTTTTAGTTTATTCAGTCGAACTGAAACAAAATGTATAGTCATTTGTCCTCTAATTTATTTTTTCGTGTAAAGGTAGGTTTTATTGATTTTAAAATTTTTTATCAAGAATAGTTTTTAGCGTTTTATTATATTATTTTTATTAGCCAAAATTTTCTGCATCGAACGTTGTGGATCAACGTCCTCCTACACGATTGCCAATTGTTACACCGTTACGTAATAGTCAACGCGAGATTCAGCATGGTCAAGGAAATGTTTCCCTTCTGCAGAAATCTTTATCTAATTTTACTACCACGACTGATGATGGAATTTGTACAAAATGTGGCAATGTTAAAGTCTTGTCAAACGCCACTAACACGACTGTGAACACCTCTGTCCTTTGCTGTTGCAGCCTTGCTTCACGTAAGTAGAAGTCACCGCGTATATTCAACTTTACAGAGTTAAGGTTCAGTTGTGTGGATTTTCTTCTTTTTAGTTAAAATATTTATATTCCTCTGTCTCACAACATTTCTTTGTGCTTTCTTTGGTTATTGATAAAGATGCGACCATGGATACGATTAATGCTACATTGGCGAGCTTGACAACGACTCGCAGACTAGCCAATAAACTGTCACTTGACACCACTGTTTCGAAGACCTTTGCCTCATTTATATGCTTAAACTTTTTTCAGAATATTTTTTGCGTTCTAATGTATACATACATACATACATACATACATACATACATACATACATACATACATACATACATACATACATACATGCATACATACATACATACATACATACATACATACATACATACATACATACATACGTACGTACATACATACATACATACATACATACAAATATACATACATACATAAATATATACATACATATATACATATATACATATATACATATATAAATATACATATATACATATATACATACATGCATACATACATACATACATACATACATGCATACATACATACATGCATACATACATACATACATACATTTTATATCAAATCATCATCATCTTCATCATGCACAGCCGTATAAAAGCCAAAAGTGACTAGTTTCACTGCCATATAGCCATAAGAAGCAATAACAACAGAAATAATAATTTAGACAATTAATTAGTAAGATTTACGAGAGAGAAAGAGAAAGAGTACCTAGTTACTACGAGTATATTTATCAAGATAACTCACAGAAATGAGGCAAACTAAACCTTTCTACAACACTTATAACCAAATCAGCAGTAGGACAAGACTACATCAACAATACAGCTTCCTCGCGGCTTTCACTGTGTTACGTCATAAACAAACCAAACCTCGCAGCTAGACATCTGCAACAGGATCGTCACTGAGCTCGATTCGATGCCATATCGCTAAGGGTTTCTAACCAAGAAATATGATGCGCACGTGGACGCCATCCAACAGAGCTCTACTGGGAAATCGAATTGAGGGCATACGCAGCAGCACTTATTGGCAGATCCAAAAATACGTCTACGAATGTCAACGTTAGTTATGGTTTTTGGTAACTAAAATGTGCTATGCTTCTGAAAAAAAACGATGGTCGAATGTCTCTAAGCATCTAAAATCATCAACTCTAAGAGCAAGTTTCAAAAGCGTACAGTAAAACTGTGAGTACAGATGCATTGTAAACACGACCTTTAAGCCAGAGTGAAATATTCGCCTTTCTCCATAAATGACGGATGTTCGAGAAAGCCTTCGCGATTCTCGTTCTTGCCTTGACAGACATTTAGCCTAAATTATTGATAGAGCTCCTAAGATATGTAAACTTGTCAACTATGTCTAGATCTTCATTCTGCAGTCGCAGCGTTGGGGTGAGAGATGGGTGATCCTGTAAAAGCATCTTACATTTAGAGGTTGCCATTTTCATATTGAGAAACGGAACGTCTGCCAATCTATTCAAGGTAGCCTAAGCGGCATACGGATTGTCGATTAATAGTACGATATCGTCTGCATAGTTAAGATCGACTAGTTTAACGCCCGGGAGAACTTCAACATCTGCATCCTGTATGTATGGAAGATTGTTGTTCATAATAGCATCGATTACAAAATTAAGCAAAAATGGGGAGTGGACAACCCTGACGAACACCACTGCTGGTTTTAAAGTTGTGCGTTAATTCATTGTAGACCTTACCGCGACCAGAATTATTTGTATAGAGAGCGTGTATAATATTAACACATTTATTGGCACACCACTTTTCGACAAAATATATAATAAAACATTGCGATCCACCTAGTCAAATGCACCCTTGAAGTCTAGAAAAACGGTTATATGAATGTCGCTGGCTAAGAACTTCCCTTAACGTGAAAATATTACCTATACAACCTCGTCCTGAGCGAAATCTGGCCTGTTCTCTAGTGAGTGAATCACCCGAAGCACTAAGACGACAGGATAAGTGAAGCAAATAACCTTTACACGACTGGAGTGTAGCTTATATCACGATGTTTATCGCACGAATTACGATGGCCTTTTTTGAAGATAGGAATGATGGTTGACTCATTCCAATCAAGTGATACTGTCTCCTCATTTCATATAGTACGAAAAATTTGAGTTAACGTTCACGAAATTATGTCGCCACCATCCTTAAATAATCCCGGAAGCAAATCATCAAGGCCCATGGCTTTGCGACGTTTAAGAGAGGATTGCATCCCGTATGTCTAACTCGGATTGCCTTTAGAGGCTAACATTTCACAATGTTGATACAAGCATGCTTTCGGGGATCGGGTCTGACGCGGGTGCCCAAGAGATTTGATCTTCGAGGTGTTCAGCGCACCTATGAAGACGATTTATTTTATCGTTGATTAAATGGTTGTTACTATCATTTATAGTTTCGGTTACTTTTATTTTATTGCAAGCAGTAATATGGCATCTCCATCTTCGGTAGAAGAGCTGTTACGAATATTAGCTTGACAAATAAATGCACTAACCGAGGAATTTGCTCGTCCAGGCGAAGCAAGTTTCGTGAACACTGAGAGAGTCCGCATACGAGACCCAACTCACTTTGGCGAAAACGTTCGCTACACTAGTCACGCAACATTTCTTGTCGAGTTATTAAATTATGCACTGTTAGTATCCACATTTTCCTTTTCTCAATAATAATGCTAATGTTATATTTTTTTAGCTGCTGGTCAGGCGACTGCGCCCACGCCAGCGCCTCAGAGCCAGGCAGCCACCACAACCAGAGCAAATTGCGGAAGTGCAGGTGCCGCAGGCAGTAGTTCTTTGGTGCGCTATCGTTCTGCCTCAGCCCTGCGAAGTAGCACCGCTAACTTACTGGCCATCTTGGATTCGAATACAAACCTGTCTGGAACAATTGATAGGAAGTCTTTTGGTGTTCCGTCGGCTAATGCGGCAGCTCGACATCAGCAATTGGTGAACCAATTGCAGCAACAACTGCGTCGTACGGGTAGCATCGCTGGCAATGTATGTGCGGGTGCCAGTGTCAACAATTCAAGGCTTCATCGTGGATCCTCGATTGATGTTCACAAAAATGTTAACGATGAATTTAATAGCAGTCAGAAGGTTCAGACGCAACAACCCTACGGCGTTGCTCCTACTGCTGGCATGAACGCATCAAGACCTGGCCTGGTTGAATCTGAGACAAGCGTTTACTATGATGACAATGCATCTCAAGTAAGATTGTTGGGCTTATTCTGGTCGATTGTAATACTTTTTCAACCATGTTTCTTGCAGCCATTTTTAATATTTATATTTCCTGTTGTTATTTTCTATTTGTCATTTAAATATTGCTTAAAGTTATGTTTTATACTAAACTTGGTACTCATTTATACACTTACTTTGTTACCGAAAACGATTATTTTTGATATTGGTGATGTGTTTACGGAATTATAACTTTTCATCCTACCAAAATTGATCACACTGGTAAACGCACAATTCATCAGAGATGGTAATTAAATGTATTTCCAGGAGGCCTCGTAAGGTGCAAGACTGGCAAACTAGGACGATCCACGCAGAGTTTTGACCGAGCGTTGGATGCAGAGAACAAATTCATGCAATCTGCCGCGTATTCGAGTCGTACCATTGGTATCAATGGTAAGAGTCGTTTAGATTGAACGCCTAACGTCGTACTGAATTGCGCCCTGCTCGATTGTCAGTGAATTCGTCTACCTAGGACTCATTTTATTGCTGATTTTGTCAAGTTTTAAACATCACTCTGGATCGCCCGTATATTTCACTAAGCAACAACTCCATTGTCTTCAGACCAAGTACATTCTTGGTCCTTATTTATGCTGTTGAGATGCAGGAGTTAACCAAACGTTGCTGCGTGTATGACTTTGAAAATCTTTGTATTCAAACGAACATTGGTTGCGCGGAAGATGATAATAATTATTTAAATCAAGATTACAAACTTGATATAAAAACTTTTCTCACTACGTAATTACATTTTTCAGTATTAGCCAAGCATTGTATAATACAGAAAAGGAAATTCATCCAATAGACTGGTTTCGTCCCTATTGAGAATTCTTGTACTGCCCATAATTTTCCGCGGACAGGGCCGAACCTGAACACGTCTACTTCGCAATCTGATGTTCGTACCATTGAGCCATACTGTCGCAACCCTGATTTGAAATAAATTTTATAACTGCCCACGCAACCAATATTCGTTTAATTATATAGATATTCAACTTTATACCACTTCCCCAGGTAGCGTGGTGTCTGTTCTATAATAACAGTTGGAATTTTAGTTCTAGAGAGACGCCGTATAGGATCCACCTAAAGGAAAGGCTAGCCAAGCGACATAAGTTATTATATTTGTAAGTATATAATTAATTATATATGTTTATACGTATGTATGCATGTATGTATGTATGTATGTATGTATGTATGTATGTATGTATGTATGTATGTATGTATGTATGTATGTATGTATGTATGTATGTATGTATGTATGTATGTATGTATGTATGTATGTATGTATGTATGTATGTATGTATGTATGTATGTATGTATGTATGTATGTATGTATGTATGTATGTATGTATGTATGTATGTATGTATGTATGTATGTATGTATGTATGTATGTATGTATGTATGTATGTATGTATGTATGTATGTATGTATGTATGTATGTATGTATGTATGTATGTATGTATGTATGTATGTATGTATGTATGTATGTATGTATGTACGTATGTATGTATGTCAGTATCTAAATATATATATATATTTGCATGTATGCATATATGTATGTAATGAAAATTATTGTGTTGGTACATGTAATGACTGGGCATCCAATTTGCTGGTACCATGTTTCGACTCTGCAACCATTGGCAAACATAGTGATTGTACCACATACCGACTCGGCTACCATAGTTTTGATACTCTTTACAGGCTCAGTATATATTATACATGTGAGTTGGCTTTCAAGTCACTTCGTCGATTTTTCTTTATGAAGTTAACTCCACTACTGCTTGAATACATATTCGTATAGGCTATTGTATAGTACAGTTTTCCTACTGATGAGTCGCCAGTAAGCACGAAATACATGAGGTTATAACTTTCGTTTATGCTGACTGTTTTATCCTTCTGGTCCTCTGAATTAATTTGTTACTAGGTACACAACACTTAATATACAATTGCATACATATTAGCTCTGCGCAACAAACATAAATGTATTACAGTATGTTTGTAAGTTTATTTATAATATATTTCATTGAATAATATTTCATTTTCAGGCAAGCAATGCTGGGGCAACCTTGGCTATCGCATTGAGTACTTACGGTGGCCCTCGAGACCGCAGTAGTCGTTTGATGGGGAAGAATAATACCCTGACTAATCGCGCGTCTACACCAAGGCTCAGTCGTTTGAATAGTTTCTCATCAATAGCTGCAGCAGCTGCTGGTTCAGGCGCCAATGGCACCGCTCTAGGGCTTTCTAGTCAGGATCTTCTGCAATTAATTGATATGGACTCTTCGGAGATGTTGATTTTACCTTCTTCAACTAACACCATGGCTGCTGCTGGCGATTCGTCCTTGGCGCTTGGCATTACCGGTCTTGGAATGAGTAGCATAGGCGTATCGGGCCGATCAACTCATCATTCTCCGGTACCGCCTCGTAGACAAAATCATCGTGCTGGCTCCGTAAATCGTTGGCGTGAGGCTTCGGTTACTCGAGATACAGGCCTTTCTGCCATTGCTATTGGAGGTAGTAAGGCGTCTGCACAGACAAGACTATCACGGCAAACCCAACCTGTGAGTTTTCCTTTCAATTAATTTTATGCCTGAATTAAATTTTTTTAATTTCAAATAGGCTCTAATTCGATCTGATTTGGTGCAGCTGAAAAGTATTGGGTTTGCTGTAGATTTACCAGAGCAGTGTTGTCTTTATAATTGCTAAAACCCGTTAGTTTAAACTGTGAGTAAGTGAGAATCGTTTTCCCATTATCTTCTCTTTGTGAAACTTTCTTCATTTTTGTGGGCAAAAAATGAATACAGGTTTGCTTTGTAAACCCGCTCCTTATTCTTGCTGTAGCAGAAAGAATCGGTCAATCAACCAAAATTCTTTAAATGAAATTTGCGTGCTTTAACTAAACACCAATCCCATTGTATTTAACCAATCGTCGGACAACATAGCAAAACCACCTCCAGTCGCACGCACTGATGCGTTTCGACCTTCCATGATCATCATCAGAGTACGACGGCAAACTGACTATCGAAGATCAAACTGCATTGAATATATATGGAAATCAAATTTAGATATGCGGCTCTCACCTCTAGCAGTCTCGCATACATTGAACTTGACTGGAAATGTTGGCTGCACAATTTCTAAGCAGTCACGAACATTAACTGTTCGCAGCTTTCGCCACATACATAAATAGGCAATAAAATTTAACAATAATTGATTGATTATCCAAAATATCATCTTCGCCAATGTGCAAACATTTGGCGGCCTTGTGCCTTTATTCTCCAATAGTTCATTGGAAAAAAAAATTATTTTAGAGCATGCTATTTACACTTTACAGTACCACCTGCGCACTCTTCAATGATAAACTAAACACGCCATCAAAATTACTAACCCATCACTGATCAGCTGCTATTTCAGTGAAATCCTCATCTGGAGCTTTGGCCAATCTTAGTTATTACGTTTTCTTGTTGATAGGAACATTTAATGACACATAATATTTATATATTCTCGAATGTGGTGAACTAGAATATATATAATTGGGATGATGTACGTATTTAAAAAAAACTAACTAATAGAAAACGGGTGGGCTTGGAAATATTGCAGGTATTTCCTATGCGTTGGCTACTTATATGACCCTGAAATATTGATTTATATGTTTATTCTTTTTATCAAACAAACAATTAATCCATCATTTAAAACATCACTTGGGCACAGAACTCGACATCTAGAACGCGTCAGGCCTCGGCTGCTACACTGAATGGCGACGAAGATTATGATGTGGACATTGTTGATTTTGACGGCATCGTGAGCACGGGTGGCTTCGTCACCCACCTCGATGCTAATGATGGTGACGATAGTGATGTTGATAAAGAAATAAAACGGACATCTGCAAATCAACGATGCCTTGGCCATAAGCCGTGTGACAACGTGTCAAATCAAAATACCGTTACTGAAGCAGATCGCAAGGCCACGAAGTTGAATGATCTTGTGCCATTTGACGAAGAAGCGCACGAGAAGCCTGTCCTCGCAAAGGCCAACGATAAGCCGCGTGACGTTGATCTAACAGAGAGTGCATGCATTGTGGAGGTTTGTTTACTTTTTCGTTATTCTTTATTTTGTTGCGTCGGAGTGGGTCCAATATAGGTAAACCCATTTCGTTTCAGTCTCCTTTTACTATATCTTTTAGAATGAATGTTGTTTAGCCGAAATTAACAGTAACGACAAAATTGGTTTCCTGACGCAACAAAATTTGTTATAAATGAGTTATTATGATGGAAATAATAACCTGGTGGTTAAACTAGTACGTCGATGAATGGTTCTAATGTTTTATTAGTCTATTCTGACTTGCGGGATGAAGACGGATGCCGATGCTATCTTCGTAGTATGGGACGATGCCTCACGTCCACGCGCACAGTGGACAAGATTGCTTCTTTGGATTCTCGTGAGATCCAACAGAGGTACATGGTTTATTCGGTTAAGTAGTTAAATCTAGTTTTTGAGCTACTTGTTCTGTATATTTATATTGCAATTTACAAGGTTTCTTTGTTATTTTCAATGTTTCTTTATTCAGTTTGATTCGTATTGCAAGTGAGGCGATTTCACTTGTTGGAAATATATCGCTAGTTGTTGGAACTTCGTTTGCAGATTTAATACTTGTATATGAGATTGAAGCATATTTTTAAATATGCTGTCGAATCAGTTGCTCGCCACCGATTCATAGGATAGAATAGTTTCACATGCGTGGTGGCTTGTAATTCGATTAAGAGTTAAGTAAAACGCGAGTAAAACATCTATTTTTTGTTTAGTAAAACTAATCTATATGTAATCATGTATTAAGTATTGCATATTTAGTAATAATTTGGTTTAAATATGACCAGAAGAGTATGCGAAAGTCGGAATAAGCAAAAAATGCGTTTCGTGTTTAATAGCGACTTATCAGTAGGAGACGGAACTATGCCCACAACCCACTCTAAATGTACTTTAAATAATCATTTTAAGTTATGTATAAAATATGTGATGGCAATTGTGATATTTCGCTTTAAATTATTAGTCCGTTTCCCGACTAGTGCCAAAATATAGATAAATATATTTCATATTTCGGTGGCGAAAGGACATCAGCTGCTTTTTTCAAATATTACCACGGAATTTGATAACTGATATCGATTGAGGCCAGACCATAAGACTTTGCTGGAGTAGCAGGTGTTCTGAAGTGGTTTTTATTCTCAATTTATGTTGAGCTATGATATTGATATAGATATGGCACATTATATTTAGTGAGATGGCTTTGAAGTAGCATTGCCGAAAACTTTATATTAAGTGCTTTAAATCAGTTTTTCGGGCTTGAATTAACCACCAATTGTATTGTATTTAACCGGTCGTCGAACCACACGGCAAAACTATTATCAGTTACATATTAAGTTGCCTTTACTACTGCTTGAGTACACATGCATTGTCCAGCTGATCAACATTTCTTGACCAAATATATAGTGGGCTTTTGGCGTAGTGCCGACTCCTACTCATGAGTCGCCAATAGGCCCGAAACTCATATATACATTGGATTATGCTATTTGTGCGTGCTTTCTTTGGCATATGCTCCTGGTCCTTTTCAAACCCACTGTTACTAGGCACGCAATAGCTACTACATAATTGCATATATGTTAGATCTGCACAACAAAGTATATGTGAATATTATTTCTGTTTTGATTTTTTAAAGAATGACATATCCTTCTTGTCCTATTTGAACTCAATGGGTTATACTTGTTTGAAATTCTAATGTGCTCAAATTCAAGGAACAGAAGTATCGTTCACATTTTTAGAGATGTAAAAGACAGATTTTGCATATTCTGTAAACTGGAGTCTGTATTTCATGTTATATTTATATGCCAATATTTCATTAAGTTATTTGCTCCTCATTACATATTTTTAGAAAAAACTAAATAAACCTGAAGAGCGAGAATGTTTTAGTTATGCTTAAATGTTATAACTTGCGCAGCGCTGTCCATGTTTTTGGTTTTGTCGCCTTTTTCCTTGTGCGGGACAATTGATAGCACTCGTAGGTTGGTAAAATCTTGAATCATTTTCATTTCCAGATGCATTGATTTTGTTTGGCCTTCATTGATGCGTTCTCACTTGTCACTTCAATTGGAAGCCGTCCATCAGCTGCTTCTCGAAAAATCTGGTTTCGACGTTATTTTCAGACAAGCAGCTGATTGACGGCTTCCGATTAAAGAGATAAATGAGAACCCATCAATCAAAGCCAAACAAAATCGGTGCATCTATAAATCGAAAGGATTCAAGATTTTACCGATCTATGAGTGCTATCAATTGTCCCGCACAAGAAAAAGACTGCAAGAAAAAGCAAAAATAGGATTGAGTTATTTGCACCTTGTGATCCTGTAGGCGTTATCGCTGAGACAGTATCAGAATATGCACTTGTAATTGTGTTAGTTTTTATCTTTATCATTGAAGTGGTAACCATAGTCGTTGTTCCTACTAGGTAGTCCTTAGCATTCCTTGATAATGAAACCAATGCCGTTGAGATTGATTATGTTTTTCTTTATCAGATTGTAGTGGGACTACATTCTATATATTGATCTTCTAATTTTTCCTAGATATGATATGTACAGGCATATTGAAAAGTCTCTAAATTGCTATCTATTTCAACTAAATCATAAACAGATTCCAGAATCAGGTATAACAACGTCAGCAAAAGATCAACCGCCTAACATTCCAGAGCGTCGACACCATGCCAGAACAGAACAGCGCCGACGACAACAACAATGTGATCCTAATCCTGAGCTCGCGGTCTTCACCGATCATGTAGAAAACAATGATTTAACGCAATCGGGTGTAGTGCGAATGAGCGGGAGTTCGTTGTTGCACACACCGGTTGCAATATCGGAATTAGATGATAAAGTTGAAAGTGATCAGTCTGCAAACGATCTGAAGGGAAAACCAGTTCTGTTGATTAAACATGAGCGCCAGCCTGCCGCCATTTCGACAGAGGGTGAATTTGACGTGGCTTCAAGTGGTACAAATCATAGGAAGCAATATCTAAAGAATCAGCAAGTTAGTAACCTTTGATTTTGTCATAAATTCTTTTAGCATTACGATGGAATTTTACTTTAAAGGGCATTTAAACTTTTTTAATCGAGTTCCGGTATTCGTTGTTCATAATGTTGATGTTGAAATATTTTTAGCTTTTTCACCATTTATACAATTAAACGAACTTTAGTTGCGCGTGGAGTGATGGTAACTAATTTAATGAAAGTTGCGATCTTGATATAAATACCTAGCCTTTTGTGCATACATTTGTCAGTATAAAGTAAATATTGTATAATGTAGAAACGGCAATTTCTCCAGTAGACCTGTCTCATCCCTATTGAGAACACTGCCGCGGACAGGGCTCGAACCTGGGCGCGTCTGCTTTTGCATCTATCACTAAACTGTGACTATATTTCCCAGTTACAACTGTACTTCTTTAACACTTTTATCAATACTTGTCAAAAACCCAGGCTCTAATAAAAAATTTTCTTCTGAATCAATACAGGCACCTGTGTCTCCGCCCCCAGGCTTTTTCCGGCGTCGAAGTGCAGTTGTTGGTCCCTCGTCGCCCGAAATGAAACGCCGAAGCGGTGGGACATTGTTTAGCCCCAGTGGTAACAGCAGTAAAACAAAACCTGGTAAATTTAATTTTGCACCTTATACTCCTTTATAAGTAAATGTGTCTTTATGCATGCGTGCTGTGTAAAAATCACACATATTTTGACGTTCCAATAGCATATTCTAAAGGAATATAGATTAATGCGTGAAATTATCTATAATTTTAGCTTCTATAAAAATTCATTTTAATAGATTTTTAGTAAATTTAATGTTTAAAATTGTTATTTTGTCCATTGTTTAATACACGCTATTGTTATTAGTATACTTGTAGATGCCGAACCGGTAGGTCCCTTTAGTCTTTTTGAAAACCGCAACAGCGGAATTCTAAGATCGCCATTGTTTGAATTCGTGTATAATTTCGCGATTTAACCACTGGAATGAAAGAGTACGAATGACGAGTTCAGTTGCATTACCTCATGCAAGACCAAGATTCCAATTATAATTTTATTTCTCCAGGAGGCTAGTGAGACCTAACTAGTTGTCCCAGTTACATGCTAAGCGGGTTGTAATAACGCCAGTTTATGTCTTCGTTCGATCTGATATTAGCATAAGCGTTTATCCTGCTGGGTTTTTTTTAAATTAAAAAAAAATCACATAAAATAGGTCACTTTGTGTTCTCCTTAGGATTATGCAGCCTATTTAATGTAACCTTTTTTGTGTTTAAATAAAATAAACTGTCGATCTGTCTGATGCGAAGAAATAAAAACGAGCTATTCACACTGCATTGTGCATCATTTCACGACCTTTAGTGCTCTCCAGACACCCTTTATCATTGGTAGGCTTATTTTCGTATTTTATGCATGAGACGAGAATTCTTTTTTTTTAACATTGGCGTCTTTCATTTGTAGAAGGACACTTGATTCGACTTATCAGCTAGGGTAGTATGTAACCTTTTGGATCTAGTTTTTTTTCTTCATTTATTCAAGCTATGAGCATATATATATATATATATATATATATAATATATAATATATTATATATATATATATATATATATATATATATATATTTATAAAAATTAAGAAGCACAATCTCAAATGGAATGCCATGGAATTATTGAAAAAACTATTGAAGCTGGATTGGAACAGAAATAGAACTAACACTAAGGTACCATTGATTGTTGCCTTGCCCAAATGCTAACTTGGCCATAATAGTGTTGTGGAGAGGTTTAGTTTGCCTCATTTCTGTGAGTTATCTTGATAAATATACTCGTAGTAACTAGGTACTCTTTCTTTTTCTCTCTCGTAAATCTCACTAATTAATTGTCTAAATTATTACCTTTGTCGTTATTGCTTCTTATGGTTATATGGCAGTGAAACTAGTCACTTTTGGCTTTTATACGGCTGTGCATACATTTCACTAATAATTTGTATCCAAATTATTATTTCTGTTGTTATTTATATTTTTCACTTCTTATGGTTATATGGCGTTGAAAAATTGGTCAATTTTGGCTTTTGTATGGCTGGGCATGATGGCTAATAGGGTTCAATTCGAAATGCACATGGAATGTATTGAGAATTCAAATGCCACTCCCACTCCTAGTTGGCTCACAGGAAATAACGGCTGCACAATTTCCATTCACACGCGAATCTATCTTTTTTGCAGATGTATCAACTTTTATAAAAGTTATTCAACTAAGCAACTATGAATTGTGCGAAGGCAGATAGACCTTACTTGTTGCTTCATTAATAACGAGGTTTAAAGCAACAAAGACACGTGTTTAACGGTTTCAGTTGAATCGCGAACTTTGACTCATTTCTTTGGTCAACTTGTTTCTCCAATCTTTCTTCTAACTTAAAGTTTTATCCCCTCTCCCTGTCTTTGAAGTTTTTCTATTTGTGCCAATGACTTGGCGCCCAGTTACTCCTAATAGAAGGCGAATCGAATTTGGGTATAAGGGCTTTAGGATTTCGAGTTATTAAGAAGCGCCCTTCATGATTTAAAATGTTCCTTCTTTGGTATTTTACACAGAAGATAGCTTAATTCACTAACGAGAGTTGGATATGTAGTAGACTATTTTGCCAAATCTAATATATTCTTCAAAGAAATAACGAAAATGCTATTTTGGAAAACTATAATTTAATGCTGTAACTATGCGTGATATTTTATTTGATTACTTGTTTAATCAATAGATTTCATAAAATCAATAAATCGTTTAGAAATTATTAAACATGATATTCGATGCCACGTCTACATACACTTCTACAATACATGGCCTCAACGGACACGCAAAATTTATAAGACACGTGCATTACTTTCAGCATTATGAAGCCTTTACTCTTTAATTGCTTCAGGACTACTCATGCTTATTCCATCAGCGTAACAAATGTATGACAAGTAGTGTGCTATTCTCAGTTTGCCTTGCATCGCACCTCTACGTCATATGCCAACTCGGTGTGATTTATTCGTTACTAAAATATTTGGTTTGGAGACGAAGAATAGATTTCGAAGAAATTTAATTGTGATTAAAAATTTCTGTTGCTTAAATATTTATGTTTTTTAATTCCCTAATTAATTATTTCGCTTCACTTTTACTTCTTGGCTTAGCATCGCATGAACGTGAAATACTCTCTCCACTAGGTATTCTGCCTGCCTTGACAAAAACGTCAACATTACCACGTACAAGTTCGTTAACGAGAAAACCGCGCAAGGTGGATAAACACGCATTATTGTCCATGAAAGCACCTGGAATTGTTGGAGACAACGCTTCAGATGAAATGGTTGCTAAAGAGTCCCACAATAGGCTTACGCAAACTCATTCGACGTCTGCTACTCTCAATGCAATTGATGGCACTGGTGATCAGCACCAATTATGTCCTAACACGTTTGATAGTAATGCTGCTAATATTTCTTCTGTCAAAAAACCTTCGATTTCAAATTATCAACTCTCTTCGTCGACATCAACTGTTCCGGTCACTGCTGACACTCATTTATCGCCCTCTGTGTGTGTAGGCGGCGGAACGGTATTCGGTGTGGACGGTGTTGGCACTAACTCGAGTAGACCTGTGTCTCCGGTCTTTCAGAGAGCGGTGATGGCAGCTCGTGATCTGCTGCAAAAGCAAGTCAAACAGCTGCGCAAACAGCACCAACACAATGGCAACAGTAAGGCACTAGTCGTTTCCAGCACGATGACAGACGTGCAACAGAGCCATTTTCTGCATACAAATAAAACTGACAAAGAAAAACCCAGTCGTTGCCAACAGCCACCTTTTTCATTATTGAGAAATGTCAAGGATGATCGAGTTGAAACAACGTCTGCTGTTTCCACTTCAGTGGCAAATATAAATACTACCACCGTTACAAATGCAGTATCTTCTGCTGTTGTCTCGACGACAACGTCGACAGGAGCAGGGGGTGTAACTAACGCTGACATGGCCGACAGAATTAACATAAATCCTTATCTTCAGTCGGTGCTCAACAAACAGGAAGGAGACTCCTCCTTAAGGGACGAAGGCATGAAATCTTCGCCTAAAAATAGTGCGCTGCCTCACCAGACTTCAGTAAATCAAGTAGGCGCTTTTGAATTTTCTCGTGAAACCAGTATATTTATTTGTATTTAACTGGGCTAAATCTATATTGCATACCTATTGCACACAAAAATGAAGATAAGTCCTAAGCAGGGATGGCTTTAGCAAAGCGTATGATAATATGGTATAATAAGCCAGCATTTTCAACGTGATTAATCAATGAACAATAGAAACGCAAAACAGCGAAATTTCTAGTCTTCTATTGAGCTACTATACGTTAACCTGGCATATTTTCCCAGCCCTTTTGACGTATGTGCCTGCATCCGTCTAGTATCTGCGGAGCTCGAGATAAATTTTCTTTCTTTCTGCCTTTGTCTAACGGCGCGTAAAGGCAGAATTTTATGTCGTTTCAAGCCTAAATGACGTAATGGTATTAGTTTTAAAATAATGAATTATCAATGTTTCTTTCAATAGCTTATATATGCTGCATAAATTTTCGCTTCTGTTGACTGCACTAATTTGCCTAAGGAGAATAGACATTAAGGTCCCTCGCCCAGTGCTTTTGTGACGTTCCAATGTCTATAAGATTAACTCGTCCAGGTTTCTTCATTTGACCACATTTTGCTCATTCAAATATCTTGATTAATAAGACTACAATACCATGTTATCAAATGGCCGCTTTCGTGAATAAATTATCCCGTAAAAAGATAAATACTCATCACTTACTGCGATTCCAGTCTGCCTCTGTAATTTATTCAGTAGCTTGGCTAGAGAAATTTCAATCATAAATTTAAATGCAAACTATAACTGTTGAGTATGCGTTGAACACAGTATTCACCAATGCCCACAGAGGTAGATTGAATTTTTGTTCTATCATGTACATACGCTATCCAACTTAATCTAACATTATTTTAAATAGATTTATATGTCTACCGTAATGATCCTTGCGTTCAAGACGTTTTTTGCCTTACTCCAAATATATTAGAAACGCTAAAATGCAATATTTTTTTAGTATGTATTGTTCGATACCCTATTTTCTTGTTAATACTCTTTATCTTTCGATAACTTTGTATAAAACTATTACACACACACACACACACACACACATATATATATATATATATATATATATATATATATCGTCATTTAACGCATTAATCTTGATTTTGAATTTTAAAAAATTTTAAATCTATCCATCAGCCGTCGTCTCGTAATAACTCTGGTAAAGCTGTGGATGCAAATATTTCATCTAGTTCTGGTTTATTCCATAATTCTACTCGTGCCGTGGTGGGGAATTCTTCGAGTTGCCCGTCACCAATGCCAACAAACTCCTCCCTACTGACAACTGGACCACCCGCAATTTCAACATTGGCTAACATAAAGGGTTTTACTCGGTCCACAAGTAGTGGTCTTCTTTTAACCAGCAGCAGCACGTGTGCGAAAAACAGTTCCAGGTGATTTAGCACGTTTTTTTAAAACTAGTTTTCGACTGTTCTAAATTTTCTGGTTTGTTTTATGCTATTACGTGTAATACGGTTTGATTTGTCCCTTTACTGGCTAAAATCAAATCTAATTTTGGTTTGCCATTTCTGGTTGACATGAGCAAGTGAATTACACTTTGTCTTACAGACACATCCATCATAGTAGCACCGCCATCTCTAGGTGCACGTCGTTTATTGACCAATATTGCTTAAGGCACACTTGATGCCATAGGTGTGTAGGCTTCGAAACCTGCGCCATAGCAGTGTCTACCCGATAATAGTGAATCATGCACACTTGGTATAGTGTTGCCTACATATCTAGGTGCACACTGGCCTCTGCTCAGTGATGCAGGAGTTTCATTATATATATTGTAAATAGCTACGCTTTAACGTGGAATTGTTTAAGTTACCTGTCGTCAGTCCGACTAAACGCCTGAGATCAAACTTATGCTCTAAATCTGTAGGCTGCAACACCCGGTCCATTGTCATGTTTATCCGACACCAGTGAATGATGCACACTTGACATAGTGTGACCTCCATCTCTAAGTGCGCGACGTTTTTTGTCCAATGATACCCAAGGTCCACTTTATGCTATACCTTCTGCTTCTGCGTCTGCTTATCAGATAAGAGTGAATAGTGCTCTATTTGGTATAGTGTGACCTCCATCTCTAGGTGTACGACTTTGTCTAATGATGCCGAGCTCTACTAGATACGGTAACTAGTAGGCTTCGACACATGCACCCTAACCGTGTTGATCCGACTAGAGTTAATGATCCATACCCGGTATAATGTGACTTCCACCTCTTAGTGCACGACGTACTCTGTCCTTTGGTGAGTGAAGTCCACTTGATACTGTAGGTCTGTGGTCTACAACACATGCACTATAGCCATGTTTATCCGACACAATTGAATGGTGCACAATTGGTATAGTGTGACCTCCATCTCTAGGTGCACGATTTATTCTGTTTAATGATACCTAAGTTATACTCAATACTGAAAATAATTAGGATTCGATACCTACGTCATCGCTATGGTTATCCGACAAGAGCCAATGATATACACTTCATATTGTCTCAACTTAATCTATAGGTCTACAATGTTCTCTGTTTAATGGTGCCTGAGATTCATTTGTTACCGTAGAACTGTAGGCTTCAACACCTGCACCATAGCTATTTTTATTCTACAAGTGTGAATGATGCTCTTTTTGTATAGCTGATCCTTCATTTCTCATAGCTACTTCTGATATTGGAACACGACGTTCTCTGATCCTTGATGCGTAAAGTACACTATGTATTGTCCATCTTTTGACTTGCTGACGCTTCGAGTTCTCATTTTCGGTCCTTAAATCAGAAATTTCATAACTCACTGTACATTTCACTCACAGGATATGGCAATTTCGGTATTCTCGTTACAGACTGATTTATTTCTATTTTTTAAATATTTTTAGGCGAAAACAACTATAAACAACCCATGGGTGTTTGGAAAATACTAAATATAATGCATTCGTTAGATATTTATCAACATGCACATAAAGTTGACCTAACCCAAGTTTTTGATGATGAGACCGGAGACGAAGTGTCGAAATTATACTTTGTTAACATAAGACATCTATGAAAACTGATAGATCAACGATAAACAATATGCATCGTTCGCTCTTGTAAGATAATCATGGATATTGTGTACGTCTACCGTATCAATAGGACATCAAGCTTTATTGGACAGATAACATTGTGCACCTATTGATGGCTGTTATATTATGTTAGAAGAAACTATAAGATGAAGATTCCATTAACTACCCATGTCAGACCATGTCGTTATCAGTTGCACGACTGTGTCGAATTAGGCATAGCATCGATTTCATGGGCTGCATACATAGTTTCTCAGCATTGACGCGTTAATTAGACAAAATTTTATCAAATTATTAACATCAATAGGTATAAATGTCTTTTTCTTGCCTTTGATTCCATTGCTTTTTGTAAAACGTTTTAGTCGCCATTAATAATGGTTGGCCTAATGATTTTTTAAACTTTTCAAATGACCACAAATAATTGATTCCGTTGCAATAAATCGTCAAGATATTATTCTACAATAATACTACTTATATCCAACGAATCGCTTCTGCTGCTGAACTTAAGATTAATTTATAGAAATGACAAATTAGATTATACGATTTATAAAAGTATGCGAATTTTGATGTAACCTTAATGCCTTTATAGATTTTTAAACTCACGTTATGCTTTACTGACAGTAAGGTCATATAGCTGTTAAATACTGTAATCGGGCCACCCTTCTTTTTATTTTAAAACGCTTTCGTGTCTCTTATAATAGGCCTTACCAACAAAAGTCTCTAGCTAGTACAATCGACGGCAGTGGCACGAATTTTTCCGATTATAGCCGTTTAACTGTGTCCTGCCTCATATAAAATAAATGCAGGCGTGATGATCATTATCACAATAAAAATGAAGATACTAAAGATACTTATAAGAACAGATCACCTAGTAGAAGGCAGCTCTGAATAGTGATCGTTCATTATTCCTTGGAATGGGTTATTGTGTGATCTTTTACAACTCATACATATCTATGACTACATTTGATATTTGTGCGTCACTGAATCCTCATGATGTCTTGCTCTGTATAATTTTTCGTTCTCTAATTTGTCACAGCCTTTAGATGGGGTCAGTGCTTATTTCTTTACAATTCCAGTTCACTTAAGTTAGGCATCTTCAATTGCCTCTGTCAACGAATGTCCAGCTTCTGTTCTATACGTGGAATAGATTCGTTTTTTGCCAGAGAGGTGTATGTGGTTTCAAAACGCCTTAAAAATCAAATATCCTTAGTAGATGGGGCCAGCCTTGAGTAGTAGGTAATTTAAGTTATGGATGTCTCTGAATAATAATGCCTTCCCTCGAATAGGAATATATGGCCTGCTATTTTTGCAGCCTGCATATGACAACGATTAATATAGAAATTAGAGATTGCATACTGCATCAGCGTATAGTATAAAATAGTCGCCTTATCTCATTAATTTTGTAAGAGAGATTATCGAAAGAAAGCTCCCGCAGGTGTGCCTGAAATTCAGGCCGTCGGAGCTAACGCTCTTTATGCGATTCTGATGTAGAACCAATAGCATTACGTACTCGTCGGAGAGTTAGTAAAGGCGGTGTGAACCTAAAATCTTTGATCACAGGTTGGTTAATGCCTAATGATCTCTCTGTTCCTAGAATCGATGTAATAAGGACTGCACTCACATAAAAGAATTTCAAGTGTAAGTGGGAGGAAGGTGATTGGCGACGCCATCTCGATTGCACTGGAGGAGTATAAGCCGAAATAATCACAATCGATTTCCTTTGGCCTCATCAGGTCATCATGTGCCGCTTAACTCAAACTGCTCGAAATTCCGCTTCTTGTGAGCACCGTATTTGGTTCAACTGTAATCTGAATAAAAATTGTTATGAGTGTAAAGCAAGCCTTCAGGAACCCATATGCTTTGGATGAGCCGCCTATAGATACAGCCGATAGCGCATCCCTCAGCAGCTGAAAGGCTTTTTGGAAAAGCGGAAACACGCTAGGTCTTGTATTTGTTCTATCCTTGTTTATTTATGTTGTCTATTCTGTCTTTTTTGAGGTAACAACAACGCTTTGGGATGGAGATCGTTACTAGTGGCGGTCTTGCTTCCGTTGCTGTTCTCTTCGAATGCAAAGAGCACAAGCCCGAGAGAGTCATTAATTTCGATTTAAAAATTTCCATTAGATGCTGTTTTGCAGTTAGACGCCTCTAGAGGTCACAATGGTATATTTTTATTCAGTCTAAAATCTTTCTCATGGTAATCCTGTTGCAAATTGTTAAAGAATTAGTATGCATGGAATCATTGTGGCTGCCATTTTTTCAAATTATGAAAAGCACAATCGAATGCCCTGTCTATTTTACTAAGCAACAATTAAAATAATGTATTTAAGTCGAGCAAACTGTTTATTTTCGTTTTTGCTTCGGAGAACTGAGAAATAACCAATTTCAGCTGACAGCGCGTGAATAGCCTTGCGAGTCGATGCGTTCGATCGGTTTCGTTCATGTCATTACCAGCTGAACACCGAAAGGCATAGGCTAGGAGCTAAAATTTCTGTTTGATCAGTTCTATCTGTTCGTTCTCTGATATGCCATCACCATGGATCCCAGTTAAGGAACGTCGATTTCATCGGTTGAAACATGGTCTAAAAGGCTCACTTACACACGCTTTTCGCCAGGCTACCAAAGCAACTTCAGTGAATGGCTAGAAAGGTAAATTTCTTAGAACAACAGTCTCGTAGCTGGATGCTATTTATTAAGGTAAATTTCCATAATTAAGACCCATCTAGGTGACCCTTGTCTAATGAACTTTTTTAGAATTAGCTTCGTACTTCTGTATAACTTATTATAACTTATTATTTAATTTCTAATTTTTTAAATATAAACTACGTGTTTCGCCTTTTGAATAATCTGTAGTATGTTCCACAGATTAACGCTTTTTGATGTTATTTATAACATTTAGTTTGATTCGATATGTTACATACATATTTTCGTTGGGTCAGTACTTCGAAATATTCATTTGCTTCAATATTATTATTCTTATTTTCCACCTAACTTTATTTTTGCTGATAACGGAATTTTTCTGTTTTGCCATTTAGAAGAACGATTCTTTTAATTTTTATTAATTTCAAGGTATCCTACAAGATAAAATTTCTTGATTATTTTTTAATCTATTTTGAAGTGTTCAAGATGTAATCGGAGAATATAATTGTGGCGCATCCGTTTCCATCAGTGGTTTTAGTCCATTACCAGTTTCCACGGCTGTAGACCCACTGATCTTCGGTGTAGATTTGCACGGAAACTTTGATCAGACAACAGTTGATGCCACCACTTCAATGCCAACAAATATATTGTTGTCCACTTGTCCTCTAGCTAGCAATAACGCATTTGTCACAAATACACTCACTGCTTGCGGTGTCAGCTGTAGTGTCTCCAACAGTGGATCTGCTGTTATGGTCAGTACAAATATGAAGAGTCAGCTACGAGATATAGTTGGACAACGGCGCAGTTTTCGACAGCCTTCAACGTCCTGTGGTAACAGTAAACAGCAGTACCAACCTTTCGGGCACTTCGATAGTCACCATAAGCTCTCTGACCAGGTTTGTAGTTATTGATATGGACTTTATTTCTATTCAATTTCCGTCACTTGATATTAGTGATGTAATATTCTTTGGTAAATGTGTTGAGATTAATTTTTGTTTGACTTAGTATTTTTTTAATGCACGCATAATTTAATTATAGGTTCATTTAACTTTATGCATCTTTTGCTTTACTTTTAACGATATTAACGATTATCTATATATTGTATACGATTTTATTAATTTATATTTTGATTTTTCCTCAAACTCTGTATGCTTCATCAGCGGGGTCTTGTGTTGCCACAACAGATCACAGAATCTACGACCAAAGCTGGAACAACTGGTAATAATAGTGTAGGTGAAGGAACTCAAACGTCTGATGGTGAACCACGCGGTAGCCCTCCTTTTCGACGAGCTTCAGGCCCTGTATTTGGCAATAGCGGAGTGGGTACAGTTTCTCAACGTCCAGTAATGACAACAACCGGTAACACCTTCCTGATGGACACACTGCTTAATTTTTCAAACAGTGCGAGTTTGACCGCTGACTCCATTGTGACTACCACCGCCTCTAGCTCAAATAATTACTATTATCCAAATATTTCGCGTTCTAATATTAATTCTGGTATTATTCTGATGAATAATCAATCGAGAACAGGATTTTTGCCTATATCACGTACTTCTCCTGATAATGCTGATATAAAACACATGCAATTCGCTACAAAATCGTTCGCTGTTGTCTCATCGAGTACATCTATTCCTTCTGGTACCTCTTCGTCTTTCGACTTTAACGCTGATGGACAACAAACATTGTCCGTTACGTCAACA
This sequence comes from Eudiplozoon nipponicum, assembly GCA_029291075.1. Classification (NCBI taxonomy): domain Eukaryota; kingdom Metazoa; phylum Platyhelminthes; class Monogenea; order Mazocraeidea; family Diplozoidae; genus Eudiplozoon; species Eudiplozoon nipponicum. Next base: position 67,685 of record JAQBSW010002507.1, on the reverse strand, counting down.
ACTGGCACTCGTTCGAAGCCACCATCTCATTTTAAATTCTCCTTATTTACTCCAAATCCTGCAATTAGTAACACAAATGCATTGGACAGTGGTCAATTTAGGATTCCAGACTCCAAAGCGTATAGCTGCAAAATCTCACCATCGGATATTCAAATGCCAACGACTACCTATTTGGACTCATTAGCAGCCTCTTCAACTTCAGTACAACAATCGAATGATGCTTTTGGTAATTAATGTTGTGTTTTATCATGTTTTCAAAATATTTTGTGTATTTTTCTGCAGTTTCATTATTGAGATCATGTAGCAATTAGTTATAGATGGTGTGTTTGCATCCAGGATTGTCTTGCGTATTGGAATACGTATGTCGACTCAGACCATACAGTCATCCGTTGTAAAATTGCACTCAAGTTTTCCGGAAAAATCAAAAAGAATAAACCTCAAATAAATGTAAGGAAAAGCAATTGAAAAGGTAGTGAAATCACGGATGGGTGTATATGTCAATCAAAAAGGATTAATTATATTTATTATATAAATATCAGTTTAGATTAGAGTGCTTATATATGCATGTATGAGTTTGTGTGTGTGTGGGGTGGGGGTAGCTTCGGGTATATATGCGAGTATGATAGAACAGTTATTAAGACCAGGTATTGGGGCATACAGAAAATACTTTAGGAAGTCAAATAAATATAAATATACCTGTCTTGAATGAAGATATCACACTTGCCAGAAGTTGTTTTTTCTGTGAGTATGGTATCAATCCAGAAGATGGAACTGGAAACGAAGTCCCAAAAGTTTGGGGAAAATTCTGAAAATCTTAATTCCCATAAATATCCGAACAAAGAGTGTAAGAACGGCTTCAGAGAAACGGGACCAGTGAGAACCCATCAATCAATTAAAAAAGCTGTTCAACTGGCAATGTTAAGGAATCAAAATTTTACCGACGTACGAGAACTAGCAATTGTCTCGCAACTGTCAATTGTGGTGTCAGCTCGAAAAATGGAAGCACTACATAAACGCAAATTATTTTTGAGGAAAATATATAATTGTAAGAAAACTCGAATAACCGTCTTTTCCACAAAATATGGAAATATTGATCAACCTTGCGCAACGTTGTCATCATTGAATTTTATTCCTCAATTTGCTAGCACTCGTAGGTCATCATCATCATCATCATCATGTACAGCCATACAAGAGCCAAAAGTAACTAATATTTCACTTCCATATAACTATAAGAAGTGAAAAAATATGAATAACAACAGAAATAATATTTTAGATAAATTATTAGCGAGATTTGCGAGATAGAGGGATAGCTAACTTGGCCCTACTAAGAAAAGAAAGTTACGAAGATGATTCTACTAGACATCTGCAACAAGATCGCCACTGAGCTCGATTCGATGCCATATAGCTAAGGGTTTCTAACCAAGAACTATGATGCGAACGTGGATCCCATCCTGGCCGACGACTGTGTAATATACTACCGACTATCTACCTATACTATTAGGACTCAAGATTTTACCGACCTAAGGGTGCTAGCAATTGTCCCGCACAAGCAAATTGCGGAATAAAATATAAAAATATTCTAAAGCCAAAGTTAACTAACTGGTCCTGATGACAAGAATTCGAATTTGCTTTCGAATTTCAATTCTATTATGCACAACGCAAGTACCACTGTATGGCCCCCGTAAAAATAGTTATTAAGTCTATGTTGAAGCATTACCTTTTCTTTACAATATTATCGTAGTCTTTCATTCAGTAGGCAATTTTCGAATTTCTCTTACAAACCTTTTTTAGCTTATTATCTTATGTCAACTCTTATATATATATATATATATATATATATATATATATATATATATATATATATATATAGTGTAACGTGGGTGTATAAATCATTTGCATTTTATTTATATGTACGCACAGATTTATTTAATCATATGTAACTGATTACTTCTCAGTCCAAAACAAACGCACATGCACAAGCAGTCTTGAAATATCCTCATGTAGTTAATCGTCATTAGGTACATTTAGATCACTGTAGTTTCTCTTGAGTGAGTGTACACGTGCATACATACGCACACTCATACATGAAACCAATGTATCTGGTGCAACAATGGTTATATATAAGAGATTTACAAGTTTTCATAAATGATGAAGCAGTTTTGACTAAATTTACCGCTTGAATTAATAATTGCCAAATTCTTGGTTGGCTGAGCTTTCCGTTGAAAATGGCTTCCGAAGCAGGAAGTCGAAGTATCCGGATTAAGAATGAAGACAGTGGATGCAAACACCTTGTTTCGTGAAACCAGGACCAGGTATTTTTTTGTTTGTGTGTTTGTATGAATACATATCCTTGACGGTAGAAATGACCTCACCCGCACGCCTTGTAATATCAATTTCGATTCATTTATACCGCTGCACATTTCTTTTATTTTAGAGTAAATGTGTCAACCTCAGTTTATACGAGACGAACCAATCATCGGGGATTAAAATTTTACTCATTTAATTTTAGAAGGATAATGAGAATTATCAATTACCACGTATTACCGTGGTTGTCCTACGTAAGAGAATAAAGGTTAGTCAGTATAGACTCTATTAACTATTTCATGACGACTTTGCTATTTGTAGCCTTTACCATTTTGTGAACCTTGCCGATACTAAAAAGAATGCAATTGTCTCTTGTCGATTCAGTGCAATCATAGGGGAAGTTGATTGCTGATGACAGGACCATCCGGCTGGTGGATAATTCTCACCATTAATTTCAATGCTTTTTTATGTCCTCATGGCGTCTATTAGAATCGCCTCACGCTTCTTTTCTGTCAATTGGCCCAAGGTTCCACTGGACTCCATTGTGCACGATTCAGATTTTCGTCCATGCTTTTATGTAGGTACCGGCAAGTTTATGGCCAAGTGATAGAAAAATATTCATCTTGAAAACTAACGAGCTTTTGCCAGTTTTAATGGCAATGATAATAGTTTTTTTCTAGTAATAACAAAATACAATACCACTAATTGCGTGAAAGCCCATCTCAACATGATCTGTCATCTTTCACTGTACTGACATGCACTTTCATAAAAGAGTGTCAGGAGGATGGTGATTGGCAACACTAAATTCTTTGTGCTCTCGTATAACGTCCTTAGATGTTATGTTGCTGCCTTTGATGTTCCCTGGATGATGTAATAGAAAGACTAACTTTATCCTTTATGTAGTTTTAGGCTGTTCTTGTACTCTGTATTCGATAGTCGTTGAGTTCTCTTTATCTATCAATGTATTCTGCTAGATTTCAAGAGTTCAGGTAGAAGGTTACATTAGCTAAGAATGCCTTAATAAACTGTTATGCTTTTATTAAATAATTTTTTGCTTCGTGTAACTCTACTAATTGTTTGTCGCTGATTCTGTGGTTCGATTTTTGATCCTTTTGTGTAGAACTGAAAATAGATTTAATTTGACGGTTTTGTAGAGTTTTTGGTTACGGCCGTCACGTACTCTCACCAATTGCACAATGTTCCTTAGAAATCCAACGAAAATGCAGATTACCTTTAAAGTGGCACTGCGACATCTAATTACTATTTGTTGATTTACTGCCGCAAGAAACTTTGAGACTTTGAATACTGGTTAGTTACGAGGATAATTCAGGCAATACGTTTCGTTGTGTTCTTTTGAAATTTTAATACATTTGACTACACTATTAATCATTTTTATATACACACATCACAGGTGCCAAATATGCAGGTGCTCATTCCGGTGAAACGACATCTATCAGCTCTGCACATGGTCTCCTAGTTTTGCCGTCGGCAAAGATGCCTCCAACTATCGTATATCCGCATCCAAATACCAAAAGACATAGCTTTCGTTTATTTGGCTCCAGTGGCGGTTCTAATAATGGTGTAACGGTGAATGGTTCGTTGGATCCAGATCCAGAAACCCTCGATTCCGGTTCTATGGCAATCAGCAAGACAAATACACTGGTAGAAATCATGGAAAACGTTGATAGTGCCATTAAAAACGGTGCTCCTGAAGAAAAGCTGTTTGAGACTGGATTAGGGTTTGGTGATGGCAAGTTTCTTATTAATTCTGTGATTTTTCTCATTTTTACTTCTATGTGTTTCATTTTTATAACTTAAAATATAGGTGCCGAAAATTTGGTACATTTTCTAAGTTTATACTAAAGATGGATCTTAAAACAATCTGCAATTGCTAACGATGCTGCGACTTAAGCCTCATGTAATAGATCTCGCGCGAATTTCAATCAAATTTGGGTATTATTTCATTAACGTGATAAATTTTTTTATCAGCTTTAGTTCTTAATTTGATTGGTGAGCTAAGGCGAGTTAATATATTATAATTCTTGTTTTGCATTAGGCATGCCGTAACTTTTATTAAGTTTCTTCATTTAATAGCATATAAAATTGATCAATTCGTTTCTCGCTACTTAATAGTAGTAGCTGACACTGCACTCAAATGCGGAACTATTAAAGTAATTATCGGTTGGGTCATTTAATTTGGCAATACAATATTCTGCGCCTTTTGTAGAGTACAGAAGATGTGAAGAGATCCAACTGCTTTGTGTATTCTGCAATGTGTCTAACCGTTATTCGTTTAAATAGAATTACTCTGATTGGCTCTTGTCGAGCCTGAAATGATCTGACAGTGAAAGCAAGGTGTCTCCATCATACCATTGCAATAAACGTTAAAGTTATCTGTTAATTCACTGTGCGAGTATTATGCTCCGGTATAGGAGAGGATGGGTTGCTAGTAGCCTCATTGCTTATTTTCCATCAAAAAATTGAATGCATTTATAACCTATGAGGACAGACATTGCATTTGTGTATTGGGTGTTGCGTACTAATTAACATTTTTGTTCAAATATAACCAGAAGGATAAACGGGTCAGCGTGAACGGAAGGTATAATCTCATGTGTTTAAAATCCATTGTTTGGTTCCATGTACCTATTCGGCAACAATAGTGTAAACCTGCAGTAGTGGAGCTAACTTCATATAAAGTCTTCAACAATACCAACTTACCATAGATATATATATATATATATATATATATATATATATATATATATATATATACTCTCTTTATATATATATATATATATATATATATATATATATATATATATATATATAGATGGTACCTGATACGAACACTATGGTTGCCGATTAGATACATGGTACCAACAGTATGTATTTTACACACATGAGATTATACCTTTCGTTTATGCTAAATTGGGTTAATCCTTCGGGTCATATTTGAACTAATTTGTTACTAGTTGTGTAACACCTAATACACAATTGCATAAATGTTAGTTCTCCGCAACAAACAGTATCTAATTGGTGCAGTCGTTTGGCACGTTATTGTTTGTATTCATGAGAGATGATTGGATTCCTTTAATATCGGCAAACTTTATTCTAACCTAGTCAGTAATCGAATGCTTCGGATCAAGCGCTAATTTCAATCCATTTTAGCTTATTCGGTATATCTATGCATCTTAATCTATTTTCAGAGAAAGAAGTTTTTACTATTATACTGGTTTACTTGCAATGCCGGTAAACATTTAATTATTTAGTATGATCAGTGTCATACTGTTGTTCCGTAATGACCACTTGCACTTTTATTTGCATTATTGATTATCTACTTTTCCGCATTCGGAAATAGGTCTTCCTTTTACATGGTCTAAGTTACAAAAATGAATTACGGTTTGATTCTTGTTAGTTAGCATCACTTAGTGTCGGTATGTTCGAATGACGTTAATTTTGATATTTTGTGTAACCGTTTAGATACACTGGAATTGGTGTTTATTTGAAGCTCGCAAACTTGATTTGACATGTTCGTGTGTCAAAAGCTGCGAAATGTTGTGTTCTTGACTAAATGGAACTTATACAGCAGACTTAAGAAATACAGTTTGATCCATGTTAATCAGTTTTTCGTTGTGCTCTGAGGATGGTCATGGAAGGTCGAAGTTTTTTGTCATCTTTAGGATTTAGCTTGTGCAATTCTTCTTTTTCAAAGTTTAGCACCTGCTCTTTTAGGTTATTTAAGTGATTAGATTCTACGTCGTTTTTTATTACTATTGTGTTGTTTTATGTTAAAATAGTACACTTTTATTTAAATATTAAGAAGAACATTTTTGATTGTAGGCTGAAACGACCCGTGAATTTGTACCATCATTTTGTAGAATTACATCAAAATGTGGTTGCATAACGGTTGGATTTTGGCTGTCATGCCGTATATATTTTGTGCTAAAAATATCACATTTATTCTTGTAGTTAAAACTCCTGGAGACAATTTTCCTAGATTATGGTGGATTTTTGCACAGGTCGATCTTCGTTCAATTTAGAATTCAATTTGTCTTCGTAGTCAGCTGATTCTAATCTTGAAATTAAGTCTAAAATATTTAAAATTTGACACTGAAGTCATGTCGGAATTTTTCAATTTACATGGATATTAATTCGAATACTGTGAACCAAAGAGCAACAGTTTGCGAGGCTTATTTATGTCGCTTACATGGCCCATGCTAACGATTTATCCTTGTTTCTATCATGACAACAAATTGTTGTTATTTATTTTGTTCTTTTGGTGGTTGCTTTAATTGTCTTACTAGTATCCTTAATTCCAGGAAGCGTAAGAAGGGAGGCGCCTGACGACGTCGCGTCAGTACCGTTGCAGAATTCTCATCTGAATATGCACTACGAGCTGTCAGCTATCCCATCAGCTTCGTAAAGATCTAATTGATCCCCATTTCCAAGCACGCATCGATTTTGTTTTATTTTTGGCTGGGTGTGGATTCGTCCCTTACGTCCGAAAGCTTCAACATCGTTCATACTAACCACTGGAAATGAGGTACGATCTAACCTTCGTTATACTAGATCGTTCTTCCTTTCCAGTGGTTAGTATGAACGATGTTGAAGCCTTCGGAGGAAAAGGACGAATCCGCACCCAGCCAAAATGAAGCCATAATCGATGCGTACTTGGAAATGGGGATCAATCGGCTCTTTGCGAAACTGATAGTGAAAAGCGACAACCAACGCAAATCGCGGAGATCCAACATATGAGTCTCGCATTGCGCAAACATTCAAAAGATATCTGTCAACTATTCTGTCTGTTTTTGAATGTCACAGTGAAAAGGTATTGCTTTTTGTCTTGTGATCGTAGGTCCTACTGGAGCCCACTGTGTTGAAAATATGTAAATAAAGTTTTCCTACTAAGTCCTATCTTTACAATTACTTGACCCTTGCTATTTAAATCAAGGTTCTTTAGTTCACTGTCCACATTTTTCACCTGTAATCTCCAGCACTCATTTTGCAGTGCCTTTCTCAGTTGTGTGGATGACCTCAAATACTGTCAATTAATAAAGCAAGTTTAGTGACAGTCTACAACTAATATTTGCTGCATGTTGTGACGTGTTTATGCAATTCTTAGTCACATTTAGATCAGGAATGAAAGCCAACTTACGGAATACAATCACAATGCATATTTAGACATTTTTTGGCAAGTTGAGATCAATGAATTATTTGACAATTTTTGACTGCACATTTTCTGCGCAATCACAAAAATGTATATTTTTACAGCATTCGTGTTTATGCATATATCTATTTCTTCTAGAGTGTCTATGCTTAAATGTTGTATTGGTGTGTTCTTTTGAACAGCTTTTGAAGGCAAAAATGACTATAATCAGATATGTGAACCAGCTTTGGACAAAGTTTCGGGCGAGTTCTTGTCGCAACGCTTCCGTGAAATGCAGATCACTTGTTTGGATAGCGTTCCTTGTAATCGTAGCGTAAGTGCCGCTTCAGATGATGCAGGCGACACAATGGATCGTTATGATGGTGATTTTGAATTCAGTAAGTTTAAAGATTCTTTACCTTGTTGAAACAAGTGTGTTCACTTATGTGTTAAGCTTCTTCTAACAAATGTGTGTACTCCAAACAAACGCATCCGAATTGAAGGTATTTGAGCTGTGAATCTTATTACAACAAATGGGTTTTTTAAAATATAATTAATTACTTTTAATTGTGTTCATAGTAATCTTTTTTTAGATGTTGCTCGTGCTGCGCAGTTTAATATTACATAATTAATTAAATAAAGGCTGCGATCTCGATATTAACACCTGACTCATTAAGTACATACATTTGTCAGTATCAGCTAAGTATTGTATAGCATAGAAAAGGTAATTTATCCAGTAGACCGGCTTCGTCCTTATGAGGAACTCATCACTTACTGCTCAGTATGTGCTGCGGATAGGGCTCGAACTTGGGCACGTCTGCTTTGGAATGTGGTGTTCTAACCACCGAGCCACCCTGCCGCGCACTTTTGGTGGAGCCCATATGGCATCCCTTAACTCACCATTCCCAATCTGTCATTATGGAGCAGACACCACTCTATGCAATATTATATAAGTTTACATTAGCAAGAAACTGATTTGATAATAGAACTGGGAAACTCATGCTTTTCAATTAATAGTTTTACCAGACGACGTTTTTATGTTGCTGGCATGTCTATAGTTGTTGCATCATTGATGTACTTACAGATTTGCAAAGCTATCACCGCGCTCAATTGCCGGATCAAATAGACCAATCTTGTGGTCATGACTTCCGATTACACAGTCCACGACCACCGGACAGTCCTGCGGAGAATACATTTCGAGCATTGTACGCCCGCCGCCGTCGTTATAGACCCAGCTGTAGCGGTACTGACAACATTACCCCTACAACTGTTGCGTTTAGCGGAATCGGCGCGAAGCATGACTGTGTAACCAATGCAGTTAGGCAGACACGCGCAAATACTGGTGGTCAATGTAAGTTTTAACTTTACTAACCAATGAAGAAATAGGCATTGCTTACGAGACAAATGAATGATAAGTCTTTTTAGCAGTTTCAAATGGCTGTCTTGCTTGCTTTTGAAACAAATTCTGGCCCAGTTTTTTTTATCTATTAATTAACATTGTTTTCCGTGATGGAATATACTAATTACGAGCTCCAACCGTGAATGAAATGCGTGGACCAAGGTAATGTTTGCCTTCGCGCTCTCGAGTTCTACCATTGTTTATTTCTTTGGATTACATAGCCGCATTCAGTGAGGTCACTCACATGGAGGTATTATTTCGGTGGCGGTTCACACCAGCAATATCGTTGTCGGATAATATTTTCAGTGATATCGGCCACTTGGTCATATGTACTGTAGAAAAGGGTCCCCTGGAGAGACGGTGCTAACTCTGCCTTATCAGCGTAGGCACTTATGAAGCCAAAACTGCGCAAAACGTCGTCCTCCATTTAGGTGTTTATCATACCATAAAATATATTCATCTGTTAGTTTGTAACTATTTTGTGCCAATAAGGATTAAACGGTGTTTCATGCATGTATGTATAATTAAATACATATTACCGTAAAGTGATTATTTTAAAGCTAACTATATAATAGGTCTTTTTCATTAATTGTTTATATATATATATATATATATATATATATATATATATATATATATATGAAATTACATCCATAATAAAAGTAAACTGTCTCCTAACAATTTTTTAGACACGTTTGAGGATTTTGTATTTTGTGACACAGGTCATACACGAGAACTTTTACTTCCTGCCGAATTCGACGACGGATTTGGCGATCTTGAAGAGGACGATGGTGAAGTCGATTGGTACAGCAACAAAGAAAAATTGCCCGAATCAAAGGAAGGTGGTGGGGCGTCTAGTGCACTTGGCTCAGTGGCCTCGGTTGCAGCTAATGACAAACTTAACCGTTTATTGCCACAGACCAATGGTTAGTTTAGCTATAGGCTATCGTATTTTATTCGCTTTTCTCCCATTGGTTTACTCTTAGCTACTGCTGTCAGTATGGTGGCTGTCTTAGAATGAAATCTGTTTGTAATATTAGATAGAGACCAAAGACCGAAACTGGTCCTACTACGACGTCACTTATCGTATTTAATCCCGTTGGTTGAGTATTATCAGCCTTGGTTTTCTTTGTGACAGATCTAATTTTTGATGCTGTATGCTAATGATTCTATAGAAACAATTCAATTTGCTATACCTCCTAGATAAATTATTTACGCTTTTTATCGGATCTTGGAATAAAGAATATATATATATATATATATATATATATATATATATATATATATATATATATATATATATATATATATATATATATATATCATAAGGCTTCGTATGTGGCTAGCTCTCTTTTGTTATTGCATTTAGTAATTATTTTAAATGCTACGCCTGGAGAACATACGTGCGATGTTTCGATGATGTATTGCGGAATTGCAGACGTGTATTCACCATTAGATTCAAAACAAGCGTTTAAGTTAATATGTTCTCTCATTCGAGTAATTAACTGTCTGGTCGATCGGTCTACGTAAGTTGATCGACAACTTGCCCATGTGTATTGGTAAATAATATTTGATGTCGACATTAACGGCTGTTTCTCTTTGATTGTTGGTAAAGGAAAGTGTGTTTCCCCAAATAACTTTCGTAGTTTAGCTGCATTAAATGTGCGTATTAATGCCGCTTCAACTTTCTTTTGTGCCATTCGGGAAACTGCATCCCCCTGATATAATTTGTTACTAAGCTGTTTTCTTTTCTGGCCCGTAATACGTCTGTGTCTGGTTAATTCCCCTTTTAATAATTGATTCAATTAATTGTCTAGGATAGCCATTAGACATTAAATCGTTCATTGCTTTATTATATTCGTTTTCTTTTGAATCTTAACTAACCAACCTGTCAATTCTTGAAAATCAGCCACAAACTTTTGATAATTAATATTGAAACGGAGACTTTCTTGATACTTTGAAAGGCCAATATGTTAAATAGCTATCTATTGTGTCAGTCTTAGTTCTTCGTGGCTCTCAGAAAACACCAACTCGCTAATTTCTAGTGCGGATGGATGACATGTACCCAGCCTTCATGTTCGTAGATGGCCTTTGCACCCAATGTGTACTCGCAACATGTACTATTTGATTTTCGTGCATTTTTATTTTTTTTGTTGGCCTGCAGTCCAAATCTAATTACCATCAAATTCTCAAAATATATTTACATAAAAACGAAAGACCACGAATTTGTTATTTCTGTAAGTGCGAACACTGTTGGAGACGCTTACAATGAGTGTATTGAGCGTCAGAAAAGCAATATCTACAGTCGTACGGCTGTGTCATATAACTATTTGATCTGGGTTTTGAGCAACAAATTGAATAAAATGTTGACTCTCAAAGAATAGTTGTAATTTAAAGTTCTTTATGATATTTTAATTCAAAATAAGTGGTTAAACCTTCGTATTGAAAAACTGTTTACTCAGTTAAGATTAATATGGATTTATTTTTCAAATGATAATACGCTTACATGAGGTCATTTTTTATCATTAGAAATAATGAATTCGAACGAACTGATCCGAATAACGGGTGAAATTAATTCCACGAATGCAAGCCAGTCGCATTCATCATGTAAGTACCACCAAGTCTTTCAGTCCAATCACATTCGCCAGCCTCAAATAGAACCTGGTAATATGCAGTGCCCTCATGATGTGCCTCCTGGTGTCACTTGCGCCAGCAGTATAGATACAGCTTCACTGTTGAGTCGCCGAGAACAACGTCGACTTCTCGCTAGAGCACGCCTCCAAGCTCAGCATTTGCTTGAAACGACTGCCACGTCTTGTCAGCCTGGAACTCTTGCTGCAGTTGACAACAATAAGGCTAGTAAAACTGCTGTTTCTAATGTTGATGTTGTAAGTACCACTGCCGTGGCTAGTCTAGCTCCCTTTGAGAGCTACAACTGTTTAACAGACGCGGTGCCCTCCGTTTGTGCCAGTAGTGCTACAGCAGGCATAAACAATGTCCATTCACCTCGACTACCAACTGCACTGGTCTATGATTCGTGGTCTCCAACAGGTGGTCAGCCTCAACTGACGATATACAGTGACAGTCCGCCAATGGGTGAGTGAGTTATGTCGTATTGCGCGCTTAAAATTGATGATAGAAATGTTTTCTGGAGTGGAGATAAACTAATATTAACTGCCCTGTTAAACATGAAGTAATGCCTTATTCACTTATCAAGTATAAATATAATTTAATTGCGTTTTGATAATGTTCTGTTTTAATTACTTACATGTGCGGCAGGATGGCTCAGTGGTTAGAGCACCAGATTCCGAAGCAGACGTGTCCAGGTTCGAGTCCTGTCCGCGGCAAATGCTGGCCAGTACATGATCAGTTCCCCATAAGGACGAAACCGGTCTACTGGATGAATTTCCTTTTCTACACTGCACAATTCTTAGTTTATACTGACATGTGTAAGTAATTAATGGGTCAGGTGTTTATATAAAGACCGCAACCTTGATTATAATAGTTGTTATCACCACCCGCGCAACCAATGTTCGTTTAATATTCCGTTTTATTTATACTGTATCTGAGTATACTACCTATTGGCTAGCGGTGTTTATTACAAATAATTTAATATATTTTTTAAGCAATAATATCGATAGAATTAATCACTTTCACCGCATGTTGCACCTTCGTCTCTAATTATCAGGAAAGTAACCAGTTACGCTTATTTGTTTAAACCAAAATATACATAGTGGACTTCCGGCAGTTTTGCTGACTCTTTTGCGGCGCTTTAGAGTAATCCCAATTTGCTCACTGGCGCTTTGGTATGCTAGGGCTTTTGTCTCGCGATCTATTTAGGCTTGGTGTTGAAATTTGGTAAGCTGACGTACACTTTTTGCAGCTGCGTGTAATACGCCTTTGATTAAGTTGTTAATAATGCAGTTCGTGTGGCTCTCTTTTTTTGTAGCCAATTACTTTAACATTAGGCGGAGGTTAGTTCAAAACTTCACTGGAACGCGTCAGTGAGGCTTGGAAGCATAGCTCGCGAAAGCCTGGACATATTTTAGAATTCCAAATGTAGTGTTGGTTATCAGACAAAACAGTTGTAATACCTGATATTTATTGCCTCCTGTTGTCTTTTCAATGCGCATCGACAGGTGGGACGACTGAAGAGGACGATGAAATGGCTGAAAAACGCCAACGCCTTCGACGACGCATGATGATGATGGCTGCAATGCGCCAGCAGCAGCACCAGCAGCAGCAGCATCAGCAGCAAAATACTAGACATGCCAATACGTCCGCTAATAATCTCAGCAGCTGCCCAGCCTATTCAGGAGTAGCTGCCAATTATGGTGACGTTCAGTCGGCTCTTTCAGAAGAGTCAATGATTCCTGATGATTTTGATATGGCCGTAAGACTATCCGATGATTTACTGCAACGACAAAATACTCTTGTAAATTCGCGTGAATCAAACAGTTTAAACAACCAACTTGTACAAACGCCGTCTTGTATTAGTGGTGAGATAAGTCAAGTATTCTCCGGTGCCGGAAAAAATATTAAAACTAAAATGCACCAGTCGTCCTCGGGCTCTGGAGCCAGTTCGTCATCAACATCGTCCACAGCTTCGTCGAAATCTGCTTCTATAGGAATTTCAGGAACAACTAGTGGGCCTTCTGGTTTGGTGGAGCCTCGCGGTGTGCGAGACTCGTCAATTCATGCAGGATATTTGGGTTCCCAAAGCACCGCTAATCCATATTCTGCAACTAACACAATTAGCCTCACATCAACGTCTACTGCTACGGCGGCTTATGGTGCAGGGCACGCGACCGCTATTTGCGAGACGGACAACATCTATCGTGACAAATATAGCCACACGCCATCTCATCATCATGTCTTACCGAGTAACGATCCTAACAGGTCTATCTTTCTAACCCAATCAAACAGGAGGATCGAGAATTTTGGTGGCATTTCTGCCAAAGCATCAACAAATCTGGCAAGCAACTATGGCAACAATGATGATAGAAAAGGCATGCTTTTCCACTCATCTTCTGTCGGAGGCCTTCCGCCCGACGTAAATGGTATTAATAGTAATAACATTAATAGTAGTGGCAGCACCACCAACAGTAACAACAACAATAACAACAACAAAAGCACGACAGTTGCACATATGGGCATTGTTCACTAACGGTGTCCTTAGTCATATGGCTTCGTGGCAACAAAATGAAGAAAAACTTGATTTATAAAATTGGTTTTCTTTGGCTGCTTCAGGTTCTCCACGCGTACCCATTTTGTACTGTATTTTCTCACGCGCCAAAAAATAACTCTAAACGAAGCGTAGGAAATAGCAATTCTCGTGCGTTTTGCTGAAAACCATACCAATATTTCAAAAAACAACATATCGTCTGTGGTGTCACAGTAGTAGAACGTTATGTTATAAACATGAGTTGCATCAGCTGCCAGATTTTCGTTAATTTAATTTTCTTGACTACTTTCAACGCTTCACTCTAGTTTTCCACTGTACAGTTACTATTTCTTATTTAAAAAAAACTATTTCTGCTTTTGACATTTGCCTTCCTGAAAATATTTCAGATTTGCGGGATGCATATGTATCTACGTATGACATTTTAGTGTAACGAGTATTGAGGTTAAAGAAAATCTGTTGATAGGGTTAAAGTGATATTTTAGCTAGTACATATTGACAGATTTGTAAATTTTCAGACTTCCTGGGTGTCACTTAATGGTTACAGGTTTATATATATATATATATATATATATATATATATATAATTTTCTTAAGCAAAGATGTAAACATTGCTATGTTGTTTTGGTATATTTAGAATGTGTACTTTTAAATGAAAAATGATATTTTTGCCTTTCTTTAGGCTTATGTGTGATCTTTATATGTGTATATGTATGTCAATTGATATTTCCTCCCTCAGTATTCGCCTATTTATTTATCGTTTTATATTTTCAAGCTGTTTGATTTACTTTATTATGTATATATATATATATATATATATATATATATATATATATATATATATATATATATATATATATGGAGAAAGAGAAGGAGAAGCACGTTTACCATTGCTTGATAAAGTATTAGTATGAGAATATGTTATTATCGTTAAATTTGCAGAAAGTATGGTTAACCCGTAAAGTTGATCAGATTGAAAACAATTGCGAATTAACTTCACTCTCTTGATCAGTCTATTTGTTTAAATTTTTATTTTGAGTTGTCTTTCAAATTCAATATCACTTCCAAATCAGTAGCCTGCTTTATGATTGAGATATTGCTATTATTTCTCATATTTTTCCTTTAGAACGTCAAAACGTCATCTGAGGCTTGGTTAAATGCCGACAATAAATTATTTTCAGAAACTAAATTTAACACACTACACACATACACACACACACACATATATATATATATATATATATATATATATATATATATATATATATATAAAGTGGTATCTTGTGATGGCCATGAATGTTCGTTACCTGTCAATGTTCCATGCTTATTCATTTCATTTGTTTTTGTGTTGCACTTTGTAAATTTATCAGCTAATACTGTCGTTTTCGCCAAAATTTTGATCAATGGCCAGTCTTCGCATTCACCGGAATCTTGTATTCGGTTTTGTTTTGTGTAAAATATCTAATCTCGAACGAAAATGTCACTCACTGTTATGCTTGATGTTCAATGTACTCGTTTGAAATAAGAGTTCATCTAACGTGCATATAATATCTTTTTAGTTAATAAAATATTCTTCCTCACATATTTTCTTCTCTTGAACTATAGATAACCTGAATTTGCCTTTTACGTAGCGTATTTTTCCGTAATACCATATGGTCTGGCTTATATTGATTGTTTCGGCGCTCACATTGTACGATTTACCTCCTCGTTGCCTTAATGTACTCTTGAGATGTTCGTGTTGCTAACGGTATGAAGCGTTCATTCAATTATAGACTATTCTCATTTTCTCTACCACTGTATGTCTACTTTTTAGCTCGATTACACCAACCTCATTTGAATAATTCTAACTAATACTTAAATTTCTGCCGTTGCCTATTTAATTGATCATCAAACTGTAATTATATAAATGCACGCACTAGATGCTTTCTTGATAAGACGTATCTGTCTGTGCGATTACCATAGTTAGTGACTGCCATTGGAAATCAAGTTTCATCTGTATCGGTTCTAAGATTTGTCACCTGGTAATGGAATTACGTGTTCTAGTAATAAGCATCACACCTACCTGTTCATTTTCTGTATGTTTTCAGTGGGGAAAATTTGAAATCTACTTGGTTTTTATGTAGATTTAGTTTAACTACGTAATTAATAAGGATGGTTGTTGAAATTATTTACTTTTCACTTCACGATCCATGTGTTTTTTGCCAAATAGTTTTGAAAGAACACTTAGTGGCATAAACCAAAGTGCTGCAAGTCTGCCATTAACGATGATTGATTGAAACCAAAATTCGTTGGTATTTGCTGCTGATGATAAGTAGTTCATATGGTAGAAATAAAAACAGTTATTTTGTTCTATTTATTACCAATAAACTTGCTTTGTGCCTTATATAGCGCTACTGACAGAATTGATATTGTTTTCTATTCAACTAGGCTCTATTTGACTTTTACATAAATTGTATATATCTCGCTTTTAATTACTTTATTTACTTAGAGCACTTTATTGAAAAGACTTATATGTGCCCTGCATTGAATTCTTAGTCTTTGTGTCAGTCCGTTTGGACTGTTTCTATTTTTTGCACTAGCGTATTTTTAACAGGGTCCTCGTAAGCAGGCATTTCTCACGGTCTGTTGTGTATGCTGTCACGCTTAGGTTAGTGTTGTCTTACTTGTATTCAACCTTAAACAGTGATGAACTGTTGCACGGTGCCGCAAAAAGTTTGCTTCGCGAATGTGGTTTTCCGTGATGTTGTTCAAAGTATCTTAGTCAGCGTCGCCTGCATTTTTCACTAAATGCCTTCTCTTTCAATTTGCAGGGAAAGTTTTCTAGTTGCTATGGCGTATTTACTGTACACGCCGTTTGCCACAATATATAAAATTGATCTCTTTCGCCTATATTTTGATCAAAAATTCTGTGATCATTATTCACGCCGAAATTAGAGTCTTCAAGCAATGCGGACAATTGGTTTGATGAATATCTTCTTTACCTCTTAATGCCACTTTCAGCTTGAATCATGGCATACTTTAATTTTCGCCAAATTATCTACATGACCAATTTTGTAAAGATGGCAAAATATGAACCCGAACTACACTATTATACCGACTGAATATATCAGCACGGGACAGATAACGTCTTTCAAATTCTTGTCAGTAAATAGCTCCTTTTAACACACGTACACGATATATATATATATATATATATATATATATATATATATATTCATATTGTTGTGTTACTAACTTGAGGATTAAGGATATAATTAAGACGCCAACAGTATGTCATATTATATTATCTTGGTTAACTGATCTTTATGTGAAGGATACCTTTGATTTTTGCCTCGATGGTTTACTATTTCATAGATTTTTTTAACAATGCCTTTTTGAAACCGGTAGTAGACTATTTGTTCGAAGTATTACATTCATGATTCATTTTTCTATTAAATTAGCTATTTCATTTTACCTTCGAGTTAACATCAACAAAAGAAATGTTGATTATTTAAGTTCCGCTTGTGAAAAAATGGGTTGATTTTAGCCATCTAAACATTTTCATCTCTGTGAAATCTATTTCATCGGTTTCTCTCACTATTTCGTTTGTGTTTATTTTTTCTAGTCTGCGCTTTCATTTTTTGTTTTAAACGTATCCCAATTTGTCATTTCTCCCCTGTTTCTTTCTTTCTTTATATGCGCAACGTATTAATATGTTATTCGTGCTATTTTGCATGACACTAGTGAATATACTGGAGTTTCAATCATTTTAAGTCATATTATATAAGCGCAGTAAAACTTCGAGTGTTTGTGTCTAAGATGTAATGTTTGCACATATATGCGTGTGTGTTCTAAAAACCCAATAATTATTTTTCAGCACCATTATTTCACGTAAATTGTGTCTGATTAGAATGATGTTTGAACATTTGTCATGTTGTGGCCCATATAGGTATTTTCGTGGAAGCCTTGTGCGATATTGGGCATATTATAAACCTCCCCGCCTGTGCTATTAATATGAGTTTTCTGTTTTACCCGTGTAATCTTCGTACTATTTTGTAAGACTTCTATCGAGATTACTTACGAAAAGCGCAGATTTTATCGGTTCTCCTTTTTATTTTTATCTCTTTTAAGAACTATTTTCTGTGGAACGAAACTCACCTTTTATGGATTTCATGCTTTTAAACATTATTTCATCCAGCTTTCGTCTCAGTCTGTCATTGGTAATAGACTGAATTAACTGTCATTATAATTTGCCTGACGAGATTTCATAACAAAGGACGAATACAATGACGGCCTTTAACTGTGTTAATGCATTGCTCAAGACGCTTTGTTAGCTATTACTTGTCATTGTTTGCGGACATTGTTCTTTTGCCTTATGTTTCAATCAAACATTTTTTATACAGTAAACAGCAAGTAGCTTAAATATCTATGACGTAGTCTAACACCAGCTACCTAACAAGGGATCAGAAGAGTATACCAAAGCCAATTGGAACTTATAGTATAATCCAATTAACGCACGCACTTCGTGCTTACTCATGACTCATCAGTAGGAGCCGGCACTACGCTTAAAACCCACCGCATAATTTGTCAAGTAATGTGGTACAACTTACATGTGCAATGTGCTAGTCTTTTGTGCTTTAATGCGCATATTCTGTCAGATTACATTCTTCGTTTGTCCGAAATTACTTGGCTACGTGGGTGGTATGAACGAATAGTGCTGAATTTTATTGACACTAACGACTATTGGATTGCAATTCCTCTTTCCTGATAACTCTGGTTTATTCTACTGGTATTTTATATATTTATGTATATATATATATATATATATATATATATATATATATATATATATATATATATATATATACGCTAACTGATTAGGTACGCGTGCCTAGTACAACTTCTGAATATCTTTGAGGAAATACATTTATGTGTGCATGTAATGCTCAAAAATATCAACTAGTCATGATTTTTTATTAATTACATGTGTGTTTTGCGACACAAAAAGCTTTGTTTCTCACAAAGGCTACTCTATTATAATGCTTTTATTCGAAACTGACGTTTTGAAGTAATATTCTTAAAGACGTCCGTATTTAGTCTGTTATCCATTTTTTCAATTGTGATAACGACTAAACTTTTAGCAATTGTCACATGCTGCTATTATTTTCCTTTTAATTTTGGATTTGTGATTTCCATCTCCTGGAGCAATATTGAACCAAACTACCCTGTAGTCATTCATTGTCACTACTAATTACTTTATTTATGTTTAGAATTTTTATTTTGAAAAAAATTCATGTAAAGGCCCTCTTTCATGGCTCCCTTCTAAGACATGAATACAGCTGTACCTGTTATGTGCGATATGTTGGATGTAAAGAGATTTTTTAAATTTAATATGCAGATATAGGTAATAGAAGAGGGCATCGTAAAACGTTGCACTGGTTACTTCTGTTGAAAACGAATAACAATTAGATATTGAATTATCTGTTAAAATTTAAAGATTAATTTATATTTCAACGAGCTTTTAACTGAGAAATGAAATAAATAAAACGCATTTGATTTTTGTTAATTTTTTTGCTGATTTCGCGGACTGGATCTTGAAATTCTAGGTGAATTTGTTATTAAGAATGTGCCGTATTCCGTTGTCTTATTAGTTCAACGTTTTCTAGATGGAGTGGCTTAGTGTTGAAGGTATATTGACTTCCATTGTAATAGTAGATTGTCATTTAAAATAACCGAACTTAAAGCTATTGAATATAGCCCTTATATTTCTAGAATGTATATTAATTAATTTCTCAGGTGTGTAAGCAATAGTTTTGGCATCTGGAAGCTTACAAGCTCGATGCTGCAATAACTGTTGTGTTATTTGTCATTTTGTAGCCCGAAAATGCGGGTGAAACTTGCAAATATACTTAAACAACCACTTAAAAACGGAGATGTAGATCACCCACAGGATCACCTATGCCAATAAGGCAGAATTTACCAAGTTTCTCAACTTGTCCATTTTGCGGTTAGACTCGCAACGAGTTACGCATTGCGTAAGCTGTTATCTTCAGAAAATGTTAATTCGCAGCGAAATAAACAAAACAGTTTGTTCATGCGTTGAATATAAACTTGTGCCTTATTTAACTATATAAATGTTCAAATGAAAATCACTTCTCCAAGTAGCGTGTGTCTGTTCTACAACAACACCTTTTGGATGGCTAGTCGGGATTCTAGGTCTAAGGAGATGCCATATAGGCTCCATCTAAAGGAAAGGCCTCATTGATTAGAGCGACATTCCGAAACAGACGTGCCCAGGTCCAAGCCGTGTCATTGAACAAATCTAGACAGTATTTGAATAATTCCCAATTGTACGAACCCGGTCTACTGGAGGAATTGCTCTTCTTACATTATATAACGAAGTGTTAATAATGCCAAATGTATAATTAATGGGTTAGGTGTTTATATCAAACTCGCACGCTTGGTTTACAAGGTATTTAACACCACCCGCGCAATCCATGATCGTTTAATTTTTGCCTTATTTGTGCGCGTATGTATTAATTACAAATGCTTCACGATGGATTTCAATGTATGCTATAGTTCACCGAAATTGAAAATTACAACTATTTCTGAACACCAGTTACTCCAATAAATCCATACACTCTGGCTTTGATCGATATCAGGTATCGCATTTGGCGGTAACCATGACATCATTCAATTGAATAAATAAACTTTAGATACTATTTTTTGCGAAGAACTAATATATATGCAATCATGTATCAGATGTTGCGCACCGAGTTACAAATTAGTTCAATTCTGACCAGTAGAATGTACCAAAGACAGTATGAACGGAAAGTATAATCTCGTGCACATTCATTTCGCGCTTACTAGCGATTCATCAGTAGGAACCGATATTACGCCCTATACCCAATATATATTTTGGCGAGGAAATGTGGGAAAATAGGACGATACAATCTACTAGACGAATGTGTAAACCTGCGGTAGTGAAGCAAACATCATATAAAGTCTCGACAATGCGACTTCAACGCTAACTCCCTCTTTATAGTATATATACCGAGCATGTAAATGATACCATGACTTTGGCTATTGTGTCAGTAACCGATACCAACATTATTGTTCCTATAAAGTACATGGTACTAACACTATGGTTGCCGAATCGGTACTTGGCACCAACACGGTGTATTTTAATATATGCTATAGTTCACCAAAATTGCTAATGACAACTATTTCTGAACACCTGTTACTGCAGTAAATCCATACACCCTAGCTTTGAACGATATCAGTTATCACATGCCGTGATAATCATGACATCATTCAATTAAATATATAAAAGTTCTCAATTTTGGTGAACTATAGAATACACTGAACTCCATCGCTTTGATTCCATGTACCGACTCAGCAACCATAGTGTTAGTACCATGTACGTTTTCGGTACCATAATGTTGGTATCGGATACTGACACAATAGCTATAGTGTTGGTACCATTTACAGACTCGATATATATATATATATTTATATATATATATATATATATATATATATATATATATATATATTATAGAGTGAGCTAGCGTCGAAGTCGCATTGTCGAGACTTTATGTGATGTTTGCTTTATTACTGCAGGTTTACATATTCGTCTAGGAGATTATAACATCTTAGTTTCCCACACCAAAACTGTAACTCCTTATTCAAACAACGGTTATACATATCTCAGGTATGCCAATGATACTTTCATAATCATTAACGAAAATTTAGACATAAGTGAATGGCTCGCAGATTTTACCAACCCCAACGATAATACTCGGCTTACTCGCGAGCACGAAAACGCAGTTTTGGGAACTTTCTAACATTGACGTTTTTATATTGACGAAGAAAGAGGTCTTAAAATGATTATAAACCGAAATCATATATGAACCGATCAGTACATCCATTTGCAACAGGTTTGTTCGGAGTCCCCTAAAATTAAATATGATACGCAATTTGCCTTAACGAATAACGCAAACCTTTTCTGAAAAATTAAAATTCTAAGAACTGGTATCCAGAACGTTGCGTTGGATAAAACATGAAAAAAACCCAGCCAAAAAGAATGAAGATATGCTTAGCGTAAGGATGATGTATGTTGGTATTCATGTTAAAATTGCCAGTTTTTGCAATCGGGTTAAATCTGGCAGTGTGATATCTGTACATAAGAATTTCATTAATAAAGGTATTTACTACTATTACTTGCAAGGTCCATACAGTTCCGGGAATTTCTTATCTGTGTATAGTAGTTAATTAACTATATTTTTTCATTCCTAATGCTTTATAATGATAGGTTATCTATTTTTAATGTCTGTAGTTCTCGTTCAAGATTTGCTGGAGTAAAAGGTGTCCAGAAGTAGTAATTCTCGATTTTGGTGAAATTTAGCATTTTTTGAAATAAACTGTGTTGATATCATTTACCGACTCAGAAACCATAGAGTTGGTACCATTTACATGGTCGGTATATGTAATATATCGTGTGTTGGCTTTGGAGTCGCATTATCGAGGATATCGTATGACGTTGGCCACCACGAAGCCGAACTCAGCGCGTATTTGGAAATGATTATCAATTGGATCATCGGGGAATTGAGAGTTCTTATCGACCATCCACCAGAGGATAGGATAAACATGATCGCATTGTGTAACCAAGAACAACAACTAACTGCTATTTATTTGCTCATTAGAAATGGTGTAACTAATATGAAGTTAAACGAGCATTGGTTGCGCGAGCGGTGATAAAAATAACTTTAATCAAGGTTGCAATCTTGATATAAACACCTGACCAAGTATGCGCATACATTTGTCAGTTTAGCCTAAGTATTGTATGATGTAGAAAAGGCAATTCATCTAGTAGACCGGCAAATTTTGAACAGTAATTGCTGAGTTCCGAATAAGGACGAAACCGGTCTACTGGATGAATTGCTTTTTCGACAACATATAACACTTAGTTTATACTGACAAATGTATGTACTTAATGGGTCAGGTGTTTTTATCAATATCGCAACGTTGATTAAAGTAATAGTATGAAGTTAGTCGTACGGAAATAGACGGACATGCTTAGTCAAACATGGATGTAAGATGTTATCCCATTGATGCATGCGTTTGATACCAAAACCGAAATAATTTAACTAATTATAAAGCGAAAATGCAATTGATTTCAGCTTTTTCTGTGTATTAATAATGTCAATTGAGACATACTTCTCATATCGAACCGTAAATTTATTATATAAAGCTCATACGATGCATTAAAGACAGGGAATTTGATTCGCCCGATGTGATCTCGATTTCAGTATCTTGTTCTTTATCTAGTAAAGTTATAACATCAGTTGACATTGATTAGAATTAAGTGAATAAAAATTTATTCGTGCTCTGGAATTACCAGTTTCCCAGCCCCATGCGAAATAATTTTTATGATTTTCTTCTACTTAAACACTTTAGACTGCTAGTTCATTACTGCTTTTCCAATTATACTACGATAATTCATATTTTATTTCTCCAATAAATCAGTTGATAAGAAAGACCGAGAGCGCATCTGGAGAAAAGATAGTGTTATAGAATATTTATGTTTGAAAATAAACATTTAACACATCAAAACTAAAGATTGTTCTCGTGTTTTTTCATTTCATTATACCTGTAGAATTAGAAGGCAAATTTGATACCGTACTTTGTACATTGTTCTCAAGTGATAACGATTTTAAAATTACTGCACATTTACCAACACATTAAATTAAAGTGTAATTACAGGATTTAGTTATATATATGGTAAATTTATTTGAAATTTTACAATTCCTATCTTATGTAATGTTTTGTTTACACTGACAACTTTTATATAATATGATTCACTTCAGTTGATAACGGAAAAATTCATGAAATATGCAGCGTAGATGGTGTAGGAGATGATTTGCAAGATAGAACGAAACGTTCTCGGGTTAACATCACAGTCGTGGCAAATCTGGCTATTACTTATGAGAGTCTAATGAATACGAAATCGGTTTAATAGAAAAATTGATTTTGAAATCTTGTGCAATCTATATTTTATATCAAGAGCCACAAGTAAACATATTCAAATATAATCAAACCCTGATATTATACTTATATATATATATATAAGGAACAATGAAAAAGTATTATTGCAACGATATTTTCTAAACTTATATGAGCAGTTTTAGCTTCTTTTCTAACCTAACATTTTATCTTATTCTTAGGAATTCTGAAATAGATCTATTCCGATGAGCTTACCTTGTCCTTTTACGTTTCTTAACACGTGCTTTTTGCTAAAATGATTAAATTTAAATCTTCTTCTGCTCGCATGTTCGGGCATTGAGCTTGAACTGGAGGTGATGCACGCAATTGATCGATTGTTCTCTTACTTCAAACTTTCTCTACGTTTACATTTTTCTATTTTGTTTGGCCTTTCAATATATATATATATATATATATATATATATATATATATATAGTGTGTGTGTGTGTATGTGTATGTGTGTGTTTGTGTAAATAGTTGGCCATTTGTAAATACTTGAGAAGAATATGAAAAAGATAATATTCTTGTATTTGATAAAATTTCTTTTCCTTTTTACGCATGGATGAAATACTAAGAATTTTATTACGGCTCACATTCTAAATGAATTGTCCTACTATTTTTATTTGAAATTAATACAACAGGCTTTTATTACTAGTTTCATTTTAAAACATAATAGAATGTAGTAAAACGGTAAAATGGATTTGAAAGCAATAGCTTAATTAAAGTGGATTAAAATATATGCATAGAATCTGTAATTAACGTCAGAAAGTTCAAAAAGACCAAAAAAACGTTGTTTCGGCTCGGTAACAAATGATCAATCATAAAGCCAATTCAATTACGTAATTTAATGCGACAGTTGAATTCAAAGGGTTCGAGCAAATTATTGTCTAGAACTACGTCTAATCAAATAAAATACTTTTTAAGGAATAAGCTATATTGTCGGACAGTAAATGCTTATCACAAAGTGAATTATGACAGTGTAAATGACAATATGCTATCACCAAGGGTACATTATAAATTTCATGATTGGAAATTTGACTGTTGAAGACAAGTTAAATTGATCCATGATCTACTGACGAATATCCATTTTTATAGAGAATTAACTATTAGCATGGATTTATCGGAAACACACGAGGAACTTTGTGCAACGTAATAAGTGAATTGAGTTTAATTTAATGGAAAGGAACTGTCAGATTGCGCAATGTAATGGCGGTTTGGTAAACATTACCGCCAAAGATCTAGAAAGGAGCGAAAATTTGTTATCGTTGAAAAAGCTCACAATTTTAACAAGAATTTTGTGTAAAAGAAAATTCTGTCAACGCAATATTGTGATTTCCTATGTTAAGTCGGTATGTGTTGCAGGCGAAATTTCTTTGTGTTTTAACTACCGTTCTTTTTTGCATCAACCTTGGCTCGAACGCTATCTTCACGAAGCTTGACAATTGATGCCGTGGGTAGTGGTCGCCAGGCACTTGCATCGACCCAACGCAGATCTTTCGGCAGAGGACGGCGGGGATGGTTTTTGTTAGGGTGAAAGTAGAGGCCGCAAACTGGCATCTGCATAGTGACAAAAGGTTGCAAATTATTGCGCGTCTCACGACAGTACGGTAGTCCAACCTTTTCAGCTGTCACATCGCCTGGTGTTCGTTGACAGGTTTTGCAATCTCTTACATAGTTTCGAGTTTCGTAACAGGAAACTGGAGACGATTCTGAAAGCAGATCAAAATGATAACATTTTGATGACGGTTGACAAGTGCTCACATTTCTGCTTGGATAGGCGTGAAGCGGTTGCATTACAGTGGAGATTTGTTCGGTTGAAATCTTCCCAAAATCAGACCCAGTTGCTTGCCATTGGTTATTGAACTCAGAACTTATTGGTTTGATTACATAAGTATGAAACGTACGTTCGCGATTGAGGCCTCTTCTGAATGCTGAAATGTGGAAAGTAACAAGAATATGGTTCTGATATTGGATGAGTATTAGAGAGTAAAAAGAAAACTCAATTACAATTGCCTTAAGAGCGTTTAGTAGATAGATCATTATCTAAATCAACATTATCAAATTGAAATGTAGACCAAATCAATAATATTTTTATAATTCTAAGTGTTATCAGATTTGTGCTTATTTCATGATCTCGAAAATTATTTTTAAAAACATCCGCATACTAAATTATAGCCTATTGAATTTTTGAGTAGTCAGATTCATTAAAGTTTCTGCTATTCTGAATGTATGACCGACATAGCTGGGATGCGTGGCAGTACTCTTAAATTAACGGTTGCATTGCTTATGATTTCCAGCAAGTACCTTTAAACATATGCCATAAAATTTATAAAATGACTATACAATTAAACATTAAATGATTGCGCGTGTGGTGGTTACAATTCTTTAAATCGAGTTTGCGAGCTTGAAGTAAACACCAATCTCATTGTATTTAACCAGTCGTCGAATAACATAACAAAACTGCCGCCAGTCGAAACACACTGAAGCGTTTCGACCGTCCATAATCATCATCAGAGTACGACGGCAAACTGATTATAGAGGATCCAACCCCATTGAACATATATGAAAATCAATGTATGCAAGACTACTAGTGGTGAGAGCCGCATATCTAAATTTGCTTTCCATATATATGCAATGCGGTTTGATCCTCTCTAGCCAGTTTGCCGTCTTACTCTGAGGATGATCATGGAAGGTCGAAACGCGTCAGCGTGTTGCGACTGGCGGTAGTTTTGTTATGTTGTTCGACGAGTGGTTAAATACAATGGGATTGGTGTTTACTACAAGCTCGCAAACTTGATTTAAAGAATTATAAAATGACTGTTCATTTCCATTCAATCGAATATTGACCTATGAAAAAAATTTGATAATCTTGAGTCAACTTTGATTTGTATTTTGAGAGCACTTGTAAAATTTAGAAGTGTGTTCATCGATGAATTTACAAAAATATCAATAATATTGGCGACGGGGATGTTAAAATACAGTTTTTATGGAGAAATGTACAATTTTCATGTACTACATATTTACTACTTGAATTCAATAACGAACTCAAAGGTGTCGTGGAAAAAAATATTTGAAATTTCAATTTATAATTGGTTGAAGATTGGTTTCTGTTCGCCAGCCAATTTGCGCATTTCTGCATTCACCATTGACATATTTGGTTAAAACAGCGGCCGACTCGTTGCTCTCATTAATCCCTTTATTCTCTCTCGGCAAGCCGTTTATTCTAGCCGCTCTTGGGCTTGTAATTTTCACACATCACAGAAACGTAAACAAGTGTAATATATACACGAGTTCAAAATAAGTTGGCAAAAATTTGCGTGTTTACGCGCATTTGTGTTTGTGTTTCGGCTTGCGCTTTTCATTTGTTATCGAAAGCTAACATTGTTTCTTTATTTTGCTCTAAATGGACATATATCAATACATCAAACAAAAAATTGGCTGAAATATTCTTTGACTTATCTGGTTTTATCTTTTTTTAAATTGACTTACTTCGTGGTACTGCTGGCTGAGCGGGACGTAGGCACATCCTACTTTCTTGCAGACCCAAACAAGACATACGCTCCTGTTCCAATATCCACCATGTATTTCGCGGAGTTATGTAGCGGTTTGTAGCGTCTTTGAGAGTACTTGCCGGTACCACCTTTGGAACCTCTTTCCAGCCGCGGACTGAAAATTCGGAATTCAGCAGTGCACTACTTTCTTTGCTGTAAGAAAGCACCATTTTCGACGACTTTAGAAATTCTGTGTGCTTTTTCACTTAAAAAACAAATAATCACCGCCATGTGAACATAATAATTTATAATAGGAAACAAAAATAATCGATGATGTTCAACGAACGACTAAAATAAGAATTTTCCTATTAATTTATCCGCATTATTTGATAATTTATGTGTAAACGCTAACGGTCTGAGTACAAGTACACGAAAAATATTAGATTATTATGTATTACATGCCTCTGCCGTTGTTATGCCAGCTGTTAAGATAATGTTTAAAAGCATTTATATATATATATATATATATATATATATATATATATATATATATATTAAAAGCAAATGGGATTTCGTTTGATTAAATGAATACATTATGGGACAATAAATAGTTCAAAACGCACACGCAATGTGCATTTTTTGTTTAGTTTAATTAAATTTTAAGTAAGGAGATTGCAACTGACAGCCCAAGCAACACGTAGCTCCTTCTGTTTATTTGATAACATGAATATATACCTGGTTTGTGTGTGTTTCCCTCTGAATGTGCGTTTTATGCATTTTGTTTGTCGGTGTATAATGCTGGCATTTAATCCAACTTTATTGGCTTAATCGCTTTATTTTTTGCCATGAACACATGATCGAAGAAGAGTCAAGCTATCTATGAAAACCTTTCCTAATGACAAACTACATGGGTCGGCTAATAGAAAACAACATCAGACCGTGTCCGATTTTTTCTACAGAAAACAAAAGCACAAATATCTCCTAAGACTTGCTATTTAGAAACTACCTACCAACCTCGAAGTTTCCACGTTGGTTAAATCGAACCGCGAAGACTAATTTTCATAGTTTGAGTTAACACTCAAATCAGCATACAAACAGTTATGAAACCAGTTGAAAAATCTCCAACTTGGCTTCGTATATAATAGAAATGTTAATTTTGCTTACCTGGGGTCCTTCCTTAATAATGAGTTTAATAATTTTTAATTTATGGGATGGTGACAATAAACCCTGGAACAGTTTATATAGGAGACTGTGATTGATTATGCTGGTATACGCATTCACATAGATGTGTATAAATGGTAAAATACGATTTCGATGAAGAAGACTGTCGAACTTTAGCGACCGAATAATGTATGCTAAATTAACCATTATCATTAAAATTAGGAAACTTCTTTTATTTTCAATAATGTTTATTCTAAGAGCGATTATTGGCGTTGGGGTCTCTCGTCTTAAATGTAGGTTACGATAAGTTTTCTGTTGTACAAATCGGTCAAAGTCCGCTGTTTCACTAATCGAATGTATCTGTATGGCTGTTCATATTGTGGGGAGCAGCCGAAGTTCGACTAAAACCATTTGCATCAGCTAAAAAAGCAGCATTCAATTCGCAGAAGTGAATATGAAATAATAAATAATTTTATTTTGTTTTATAAAATGCCAAACCCAATTAAAATGCCAAGTAAACTTAACAATATATTTAATTATTGTCTATTAGGTATAGTGGCAAGTGAGGTACCACAATAATATAGTGAATAAACATGTGAAATTCGATATATGTCAGTAAAGGAACACAAGAACAGAAAGATTATTTAGCAGTAGCCATCTTTATTGTGGAGAAATCGCCAATGGTCTTAGCAAAGGATAACGTGAAAATAACAGAAAGTACTCACAGAAGATAACCTGTCAGGACAATGATAGACGCAGAATTACTAAATGGACGCGCTTTATTTGAGAAAATTCCTATAAATAACTGATTAAAAATTAAGCATTTGTGTTGAGGAGAGTGACTACTAACGAATAGGAAAACTGAGTAAGAATTTTGTCTGCACAAATGTACACACTGACTGCGAAATAAGGGATAATTAAGTCTCGGTTGGAAGATATAATTATAGTTTTTATTCTGAAGTAATCCGCTTAAACGATCCAACCAATAACGGCGAAATAAACAATGGTGACCATGCCAAAATATACTGTTTATTTCACCGATACCGTTTGGGTCATTTGCGTAGATTCCCTCAGAATTAACCATAATTGTACCCTCCAGCCGTCATTAGTACAACTCAGACTCAAATTCGTCTCTCTGACACCTGCAAATCCCGCATTGACACTCGGATTCTTCACGATCTGTACTCTAGTCGACCCTTCCTAGTCCAATGGAATCTCCTTTCCGTCAGAACGAACTATCACGAAGTTGATGAAAGGATATTCTCTCATCCCCTATGGTTGTATACTTTGCTAGTCACAATTAAATTCAGCTTTACATATTCTCATTTTGATTTGTACCTCATAATTTAAACTGTTGGGCCTGTTGGCCTTTGTTGCCAAATATTAGTCACTCTCCTCAACACAAATGCTTAATTTTTAATCAATTATTTATGGGAAATTGATTGTGTAAAGCGCATCCATTTAGTAAAACAAAATTAAAGTATTTATTACTTCATATTCACTTCTGCGGCTCGAATGCTGCTTCTATCATTGTTCTGACTGCTTTAGCTGGATTATGTTCACGTTAGCCTTTGATAGGACCATGGGAGAGGTCTCCACCATAAAGATGCCTACTGCTACATAATCTTTCTGTTCTTGTGTATCGCTACTGGCATATATGAAATTACACAATTTTTATTCACAATATTATCGAGTTACCTTATTTGCCACTATACCTAATAGGCAAGAATTAAGTATATTGTTAAGTTTACTTTACATTTTAATTGAGTTTGGCATAAGTGGGCACCTAGCTGAACCATTATAAAAGTTTCTTCGAAGCGACCTACACTGTTGTGTTACTGAAGCAACAGTGACGCATATGAGGCACTTAATGTGAAAGATCTCTCTTCCGAGTTTAGCCGGACACTTTCAAATGCCGCAGCTGTATATTTAGTTCACACGTTTTGCAGATGTATTCGGGTTTTACAAATTTCATTGTCATTTACTAATGATAAAATGAGAATTCTTTAAAAGACACGTCTCCTTGCGCGGTGCTGTCATCTTTGATGTTGTTTCCACATTGCCCTTTCGCGGTACAATTACCTGAACTCGAAGGTCTGCAAAATCTTGATTCCTTTATATTACTAAGTGCATAGCTTGTCATTTGCTTTGATTGATGGTACGAGTTTTATCAATTGACCCGCAAAAGGCAACTGCGAAAACAACTTGAAAATAAGAATTATTTTACCTCAATCTGGCCAACACTACACTGACGTTGTTTGGTGTATTCTATAAATTTAACGTTTCATGTGGAAATATCCAATAAGTTCAGTTATGAAATATTTTAATGGTCAATAATTTGAACTCAATCTGTGCTAGCTTGGATTGTACATCTACTATGTTCACTTCTACTCTCTTTTCCAGAGCAGTCACTTAAGCGTTTTATTGCAGACCGCGCCAAATGTCCAGCGATACTGCCATGTAACCATAAGGAGTGAAAAAAGTATATAATTGAAAACAGAAATAATATTTTAGACCAATTATTAATGAGATTTACGAGAGAGAGAGAGAGAGAGAGAGAAGGAATACCTAGCTACAATGAGTAAATTTAACAAGATAACTCACAGAAATGAGGCAATCTAAATCTCTCCACAATACCATTATATGGAATAAAACATTGCGCTAAGGCGACGTAGGATAATCGAAGAAAATAACCTAGATACGACCGTAGTCAAGCTTATACCATGATGGTTATCGCACGAATTACGATTGCCTTTATTGAAGAAGGGAATGATAATCGACTCATTCCAATCAAGTGGTTCGGTTTCCTCATTCCATATAGTATGAAAAGGTTTGGTCAACGCTCCTGAAACTATATCGCCACCATCCTTAAACAATCCCGGAAGCAGATCATCGGGGCGGCGGCTTTGCGAAATTTAAGAGATAGGATTGCGTCGCGTACTTCTAACTCGGATGGTTAATCGGGACTAACATTCCACACTATTGATACAGACATGCTTTCGGGAAGCGGAACTGACGCGGGTGGCCAAGAAAATTGATCGCTAAAGTGTTCAGCCCACCTGTCAAGACGACTTATTTTATCGGTTATTAAATTGTTGTTTCTATCATTTATAGTTTCACTAACTTTTTATTTTCTCGGACCTGTTGCGCGAATAAGCTGGAACAAATAGCGACTTTTACCTGACGCGAAAGCTACTTCCATTTCTTCAGCCTTTCTAGTCAAAAAGTTTTCGAGAACGACTTTTAG
This sequence comes from Eudiplozoon nipponicum, assembly GCA_029291075.1. Lineage (NCBI taxonomy): Eukaryota > Metazoa > Platyhelminthes > Monogenea > Mazocraeidea > Diplozoidae > Eudiplozoon > Eudiplozoon nipponicum. Next base: position 35,731 of record JAQBSW010002507.1, on the reverse strand, counting down.
ACTGCGCTTAAATTGGCTTCTTATATTGCGATGAGTACTATTATGAGTCGAGCCAGGTGAAATTTGGCGCCTTGTTTCGGGTATCTCCATAGATTTTACAAAGAATCAATGATTATTTCTACGGGGGTCTGCAATACCACATATAGTAGTACATGCATTGTGCATAGTGTAATTCATCTTAGACCAAAGTAAATTCAGATTTTCGCCATCCAGACCAGTTACATTAGCCTTTAGAATGTTTTCATAATTTTGTCGGAAGGACGGTTGTTCGAGTTTGCTTACATCAATTTTGAGTTTATTCTTAATTATTTTCCAGGAATATTTTAGTGCAAATCTACAAAGGATAAATGCATGGTCCGAGTCGACGCAAGTGTTCCATAAAGAACGACAGTCCTGGATGCAACCACGCCATCTATAACTAATTGCTACATGATATATTTGAGTCCACCGTTGTCCGGGTACTGAAGGACGCCATGTAGCGCAACGTCTAAGACTACGTCTGAAGTTTGTACTACTTAAATATAATCTATGTTCAGCGCAGCTATCCAAAAGCCGTTTATCATTGCGCGTCGAGCTTAGAGTGTATCTTCCACCTAAATGAAATTCTGTGTTACTCAAGCGCCCAACTTGAGCATTCATGTCACCCATAACCAGGACTATATCTGAACTTCGTGCTTTACTTAGTAAGGAGCTTAATTCGGAGTAAAAAGCGTCCTTGCTTTCTTCTGTGCTGCAATCGGTAGGAGCATATGCAGATACAACGACTAGGCAACGATTATAACCGTTTTTTGCATTTATTTTAATAGATGTATTTAAACGTGCCGCACACAGTTGGCTATTTAAAGGGAGCAATTCAATTAATCTAAAATAGTGTCATTGGTAGATCGAGAAGAGGAAGTGGAAGGAAAGGAGGCATAATCGGAGAGAGAGTTGCCTGCAGTAGCCCTATTTTGCAGATAAGGCGACCCTTTTATACTGCGCGACGGTCGATGCAGTATGTAATCAATGTAAATTGTTTATATAACCGCACCAAATGACCAGGAATTAAAGGCATTTATACATTTCAATAACGGTGGTAATAGAGAGTTTACCTTCATATAGGGAGCTCATGTTCATGCAGTATCTAGTCTACGGGCTATGCAAGATTTGACATTACGCTGTAGACCAGTATTTGTTTGCGCTTATGTTACCAAACAGGATATGTGATAAAATTTTAAAGTTACTCAGCTGGCTTTTCTGGCATGCATAGATGTCAGAACGCATGAAACCATACAGTATTATTGGTGAAATTCATAAGCCAAGTTGTCGTTAAGAGGTTAATGATCCTTTGATTTCAAAGGCAGCATAGAACTACTTAGTATGTTTAATCTAACAGTCAATTATAAAAGTAGATTTTAATTCTTAGAAATGTGACAATAATAAACGCATAGTCAGATTTGGTGGAATCCCCATCATCACTCATACTATCATTTATAGCGTTGCATCAGCACAACACATATGTTTCGTTTCCAAAAACAGAACCAGGTTCGTAGCTGCTTGTTGACTGTAAAGGACACTAGGTTTAAATTTCTAGCGAATAGGTGAAATTGAGTAAAAAAATCATGAACAAAAATGAGACAATTTTTCCTATAATTTTTCAGTGATGGAAAAAATAAAATTATCTAGCGACCTAGAAATATAATTTAATGGCATAGTGATTTACAATTTTAACTTGCCCGATAAATTTGATAAATATGACAGAAATAATCCAGAAAAACACAATAGTGCAATAAAATTCGATCCCGCAGCGCAGACTAATAATCTATAAATTCGAATAATAAGCTTCCCCAAAGTTGACTGGTGTCAAGTAAACTTTTTTGATTAATAATAACAAGAAAATTCAGCAGTACCAACCTAATTCAAACTGTACAGTTGATCTAAGTAGCGATGTGATGCCACTTGTTGTTAGAGAAAACTTTTTGGTCACTTTAAAAATAATCACAGCCTAAGAACCATCGAGGTAAGTTTCACCTGAGCCTGTGCACATCTGGCATAACTAGGCTAGTTACATAACTCCTGACTCTCATATGAGCAGAAATTGACGGTTGTAGAATAATATGGGGACTAACCGCTAAGTGTTTCACAATTAAAAGTTCTCTCCTGCTCTCGCTGTTTGTCAACGCGTACGCTTGTTATCTCTCAGTCAGGTTTGTGTGCGTGTGTGAGTTAGTGAGTGACTTACTGCAAATAGAGATCACGTTAATCATGCGCGTACCCACTATTTCAGCCGAATCAAGTGACGCAATCCTGGCCACCACGCTGTCAGACTCAACGATTATATTTTTGTCCAAAAATTGTTTCCGCATATTAATGGAAAGCATAGCTAGTCACGTGTACGAATAATAATTATTTATGGCATAATGTGACAATGTGCATAAACCAATTGAGACAGAGCAGCAATCACAAGTAATTCATTAACTTAAATTAATATAATGAAGTTTTTACGCTAGCATATTTGTTCAGTTCTGTGCTAAACGTTAGATCCAATTAAATTTGAGACGATTAAATGTTTATAGTATTGAATCAACAGTCTAGAAAATTGTTACACGCTTCCTTGTGAAGAACTAACCAGTATGCATTTATGTATTGGACGTGGAATAATTATATACAAGTTAGTTCGTATAGGACAGGGATGGCATGCGTAGCTCAGCATGAGTGCAAGATGTAACTTGTTAGTCGCGTGTATTTTCTGTTGCTATCTAGAATTATTTAAATTAAGTTTGCGAGCTCGACATAAATGCCAATCCCATTGTATTTAACCAGTCGCACAGCGTGACAAAACCACCGTCAGCCACACGTATTTACGCATTTCGACACTCTATGACCATCATCACAACACGAAGGCAAACTAACAGGCGAGGATCAAAACGCAAATGGCTAAATACACTGGGATTGGTATTTATGTAAAGATTACCAAATTGATTTCACCACCAGAGCAATCAATGATTGTTTAATTGTCTAATTTATTTACTTGTGGCGATAGCTACAAAGTGTTAATGGTGTAGACTGTATAAAACTGGACAGCCTATATTTCAGTCAAGTACAATGTATGCTAGACTACTAAAGGTAAGAACCGCATATCTAATTTTGCTTTCCATTTATATTCATGGCGGTTTTCTCCTCGCCAGTCAGTTATACGACTGCTCAAATATAATTGGATTGGAGCTTATATCAAGCACATAAACTTGATTTAAATAATTATTATTACCACTTGCGCAGTTAATGCTTGTTTACCTGTTTAGACATTGGTAGGAGCCAGTAAAAAGCCCCAAACCAAGCATATGGCAGATCAAATAAAACGAGGAAAACGAAGACATTTAGATGTATGAATATTGGAGAGTTAGTTATCTATAAAGCATGACGTCCATATCAAAAGCGCACCCAATGTTTGATTAATTAAATAAAATGCTAAAATCAATCCCACTTCCACAGTGGCTTCTGTTCTATATTAGCAGATTTGAGGTGGTTATTTGGAATTTTAGGTCCAGAGATGCCATATAGGTTCCACCTATAGGAAAAACTAACCAAGAAATATTAGTTATTATATAACCGAGAACTGTGTATAGCGTGCAAAAGGGTGACTCAATGGTTGGAGCAAGGTATTCCGAAGCAAACGTGCCCAGTTCAAACCCTCTGCGCGGAAAATTCTGAACGGGGCGCGAAGAGTTCCCAATAAGTGCGAAATCGGTTCACTAGATGAATCGCTACTTCTGTATTATGCAATGCCTAGTTTATACTGGCAAATGCATATATATATATAATGCAAATGGTGTTTGGATTAATTTGCAATCTACCTTTATTTGACATTAACCAAACATACAATTATATTATGCCTTCAGGCTGTCTGAAACAATAAGCAAGTCGAGCGGCGTAGCTTTCCATGTAATTTGTAAATTAAAAAGAGAAAACTCTATGAAAAATGCAGAAGGCAACACAGACAATTAATAGTTTCATCCTCAAGCGATTAGTTCTGAAATATGTTTCATTTTTCAAGCGTATTCCATGCATACAAAAGCGAGGGTCACAGAAAATTTTCCTTACACAGTAGTTTAAAAGAGGTTTTAGTTGGAAGAGAATATGTTAATCTTAGCCAAGTGCATGCTTTATAAAAAATAAAGTCAACAATCTATCCTAAAGCAAAAAATATGAGTCATAAATTCAAAATCTTTATCAAAAAAATCAAGAGTGGTTTTTATCTAAAATCCAAACGCACGAAAGTGAAATTAATGAAATTGAATGTAAGTGGTGGAATGAACGAAATCTATTATCAAATAGGTTTGCTGAATAGATCAATGTAGTGTTGGTCATTACTTATCAGAACAACTTTCCGTTAACATTTTATTAAAAACAGTTACAATTTATGATAGACTCATATTAAATACAAAAAGAAACAAAATATTAATATTAATTTTATTTATAAATTTTACCTTATTGGTGTAAAAGATTTCTATTACAATTTTAGCACACTTTTGTTACCTTTCATTAATGATAACGCCACGTAGCAAGCAATTTTGCACTTTTCGTACTGGTCATATGACCGCATTAATTCTGAGATTCTGTTTAAATTATTTCATTTCTATGTTTGTGTTAACTTCATTTACTAATAAGTTTCATTTATATATTTGTAGCAATAAAACAGTCTTATTGATGTCTTCTAGGTGTAATGAAGTTTAAGACAGAAAATTTCTAATTTATCATTTTAAAAAATTTAGACTAATAATTTTGGCATGTAAAAAGGTCAATTTTCAGTAAATATGAATACTTTTAATTGATTTGCGAGTAATAAGAATGTATAGTTCCTAATTACTAGGATCCCATATTATAAATATGTCATATTTTACAATATTTTTTGAATATGTCCGTATATTTTTTATTCAGGTGGCGCACAAATATATTGATAACAGGGACATATACTTTATTATAACGGAATACGTGATTTGCGGAAGAATTCTCTAAAAACGTAAATTAGGCTGTGAGACTACATAAATTTCTCATTTTAACAATATGGCAGAATCATCGAAATTCCCTTAACGATTTTAAAGCACAAGTTAAAAAATACTTTGAGGCTTCCGTAAACGAAGCTACCGGTATAATTACATAAATATCTAAAAGATACACCATGTCTATCTATGATGGACCAAAGGCTTAAAAGTTCTAAACAAAATAATTTAGACACGCAAAGGGCGCGAACTGTGCCATATTTTCCTAAGAATCTGCAACTCTGACACATGCAAAATCCTGTCGCACATTAAACACAAATTTCAGTTAACCATTAACTTACGTTTTGCCCTTCGTTAGCCTTTTCTCCAGGCGGAGATTGTAGGAAATCTCTTTAGACCTAAAGACCCGACTAGGTAACCAAAATCTTTCATTATATAGCAGACGAAACAACACCTAAGAAAATACTATTGAATTGCGATATAAACAAGTAAGCGTGCACTGATTTCCAGAGTGACGGTAACAATAATTTAAATTCAGGTTGCGATCCTGATATATACGTTAATACTTTAATATACACATTTGTCATTATGAACCAAATATTGTAAATATGTATTAGGTTTTGCGAACCTTGTAACAAATTAGTTCAGTTGTGACCAGAAAGGATAGACCAAAGGCAGCATGAACGGAGAGTATAATCTCATGCACATTCGTTTCGTGCTTACTGGCGACTCATCAGTAGGAGCCGGTATTACGCCCTTTAACCACTATATATATTTGGTAGAAGAATGTGGAATAATAGGACGGTACAATCTCCTAGACGAATGTGTTAACCTGTAATAGTGAAGCTAACATCATCTAAAGTCAACGACAATGCGACTTCAATGCTAACTCACACTATATAATATATATACCGAGTCTGTAAAGGATACTAACACTATGGCTATTGTGTTAGTAACTGATACCTTTTTGAAATGGATGAGTACCGGATACTAACACTATGGTTTCCGAGTCGGTACATGATACCAAACTTATGGATATAAATTTATGCTAAAGTTCACCCAAATTGAGAATTACAACAATTTCCGAACACTTGTTACTCCAGTTTAACCATACACTCTGGCCTTCATCGATATCAATTATCACATTTCGCGGTAAGCATGACATCATTCAATTCAATATAGTACAGTTAAATACTGTTTGTTGCAAAGAACTAATATATATGCAAGTATGTATTAGGTTTTGCGAACCTAGTAACAAATTAGTTCAGTTGTGACCAGAAGGATAAACCAAAGGCACCATGAACGGAAAGTATAATCTCATGCACATTCGTTTCGTGCTTACTGGCGACTAATCAGTAGGAGCCAATATTACGCCCTTTAACCACTATATATTTGGTAGAAGAATGTGGAATAATAGGACGGTACAATCTCCTAGACGAATGTGTAAACCTGTAATAGTGAAGCTAACATAATCGAAAGTCAACGACAATGCGACTTCAATGCTAACTCACACTATATAATATATATACCGAGTCTGTAAAGGATACTAGCACTATGGCCATTGTGTTAGTAACTGATACCTTTTTGGAAATCGATGAGTACCGGATACTAACACTATGGTTTCCGAGTCGGTACATGATACCAACCTGATGGATATAAATTTATGCTAAAGCTCACCCAAATTAAGAATTACAACATTTTCCGAACACCTGTTACTCAAGTTAAACCATACACTCTGGCCTTCATCGATATCAGTTATCACATTTCGCGGTAAGCATGACATCACTTAATTCAATATATTACAGTTAAATACTGTTTGTTGCGAAGAGCTAATATATATGCAAGTATGCATTAGGTTTTGCGAACCTAGTAACAAATTAGTTCAGTTGTGACCAGAAGGATAAACCAAAGGCAGCATGAACGGAAAGTATAATCTCATGCACATTATTCGGAGTCTGCCAGTATACCCACTTCCCTAACATACCGAAAACTACACACTTTTTCAGTTTTGTTTTTACTTCCGCTGTTCAGGCCTAGTCCACGGAAACGTTCTTGAAAGTACACGAAGAATTCCTAATAAGAACGAAATTCGTCTACTTGATATCCATTATACAATGCTTATTTTAAATTGGCCAGCATATATATATATATATATATATGTATATAATGGGAATGTTGTTTATCTCAATCACGCAACCCTGATTTAAACTGTTATCACCACCAAAGCAGTCACTGTCTGTTTATCTGTATATATTCTATCAATATCACTTTACCAAATAGCGTGAGAATAAGAAATTTTGGTAGGCTGGATGGCACTTTAGGTAGAAAGAGATATTCTATAGGCTCCACCTGAGGTAGGAGACAACCAAAAAAGTTCTGGTTACTGTAGAGCTGAAAATGTTGTCTGGTGTACTGTGAGTTGCGTAGTGGATAGAATAGATTCCGAAACCACTGTATTCCGGTTAAAGCCCAAATCGCGTCAAAATTCTGTTCAGTACTTTAAAAATTCCCAAAAAGATATAAACCGATCTACTGAATATTAAATATAGTTCGTATTTATATCAAACCAGCACACTTGACTTTAAATTATTGCTATCACCTTACGCACAATCAATGCGTGTCAAAAGAATTTTCCCTGATAATTTTAGGGTTGTTCTACAATGACAGATCAGTGGTGGCTAATTGGAACTTCTAGCCTAAAGAATAGCGACATAGGCTCAAACTGAAAAAGAAGAAGACTATAAAAAGATCGTGTCCTTATATAATTGAAAAGTTTATATGGTGTGCGGCATATTGGCACAGCTGACAGAATGCATTTCCGAGGCTATTATGCATTGGTTCGAGCCATCTACGTGGCAAAATTCTGTAGATTAATTGATGAGTTCCCAATAAGGACGAGACCGGTCTATTGGAAGAACTGTTTTGGTACTATGTATAATGCTTAGTTTATACTGACAAATTTATATATAATAATACTGATGCTTATATCAAGCCCACAACTATTTTTATTATTATTATCACCATCCGCGCAAACAATGCTTGCTTAATTGTATAACTTCTTAATAAGGTGTTATCGATTTATTAATGTAAGTAGTTCAAGTACTTTACAATTGTTCAACAATTGCTGACGATTTCTAATTGTATGGTTCTTGGCTAGACTGTACAGTGTCTGGCAATAATATCGGTTGCACAACATCTGTTCAAAACTATTGCATTTTGCAGCTGTCACATGCATACCTGTTCAAGAATCAAACCATTTTATATTTCGATATGGCTGTAGGAATTCTTTTTTGAAATGATGCATACTTATAATTAATGCCAACGTTGAATATTTTAACCGTCTGGATCAGAGCAAGAACTAATGCAATTACGTATTAACGCGTTTGGATTTATAATCAAAACATAAGAATGACTAAAAGTAGGCAGTAAATGTGACCGACGCCAATATTTAGTGTTATACGACAAGGAAAAATATGTACGCATGCATAAGCCACAGAAAACCTAGTTACCAGTTGGATTACATAGAACGAGGAGCATATATCAAAGTTATGCCGACAAAATGTGCAATCCCAGGTATGCATGCATTTAGGATTGCTGGCAAATCACTAATCATCTTCGGAAATATGCGTCAAATATGTATAATTTTATATTCAGGTTTTGTGTATTGGTTATAAACACCAATCCCATTGTATTTAACCCGTCGAACAATGTAGAAAAACTACAATAAGTCACACGTACTGATACTTTTCTGCCTTCCCTGATCATCATCAGAGCACGGCATCAAACTAACTAGCGAGGATATAGCCACAATGTACATAAAAGTTATGGAAAATGAAATGTGGCTATTATATAAAATAGGCTTGAAACATTGTTCTTGACCGGAAATGTCGGCTGTGCAATTTCTATGTTGTCAGGAACATAAAGTGTACGAATTTTTCACTACATGTAAAAAGTATAAAAATATAAATAATCATTGAATGCGCGAACAATGACAAAAATGTTTGCAAACTTGAGATAAACACCAATCCCATTTTATTTAACCAGTTGCACAGTATAGCAAAACTAGTTCAATTTCAATGGTTTCATCAATTGGAGCATTTGTAAGCAAAGACGTAACATCAAAAGATACCATAATCTTGTTTTTAACATTTATATCTTGAATTTTGTTTACAAACTCAAAGGAATCGGCAACCGAATAATTACCTAGTAGTTTACGTAATGGTTCAAGTAAACGAACTAGCCATTTAGCTAGTGCATGAAACGGAGAATTTACCATTGATAAAATTGGCCTCATAGGACAACCTATTTTGTGTGTTTTTGGTAATCCGTACATTGTTGGTGTAGATGATCCAACTGGCTTGAGCTTCTGTGCAGTGGCCTCATCAATAAAACCGGCATCTGTCAAGATCTTAATTTCATTTATTACTTTGCGCTCCACCTTGTCTATTTCATCTGATTTATCGTCTAGACGTGTGAATTTTGTATTGTCCTTTAACACGTTTTCCATCTTTTGCACGCAGTCAAATTTGTTCATTATAACTACGCTCTTGTCTTTATCAGCACGTAGTATTATGATGTCTGCATTTTTGCTGATACCTCTAAGCGCATTTAGGTGTTGCTTTGTCAATGCATGCTGGTCTGCGAATTTAGACGATTTAAAATGTGAAGCCTAATCAACAAATGTAGCCATGAACCAATTTTTATAATCAATACTAATAGGTTCCAAATAGAAATTCAAATGCTGCCTCAAAATCTACATCGCATTTATTAGAAGGATGTATTCCATAATTTCGGCCCATCGATAGTGCCTCCATTGTTAGCTGATCGATTGGCACACGCTTATCAAGATCGGTCGGTATTAAATCACACAAAGCTCCAGGTTTTATATCTTTTATCCAAATTATTCAAAATTCCTGCTTTATCTTTCGTCATAACTGCCGGCAAAAACATCAGAAATTTCATTCTTGCAAAAAAACTTAGTTCATCTAATACACCAAATCACCTTGGAACCGTAGTTGCTTAATACACAGATAATAATGTTCTTTCCACATACGAAGCCTTATGGATAAACAAATTGCAGCCGGATTTATGCAAGCAGGTGAAGCATGTTCAGGCATTGAGCTTGAACTGAATGTGACGCACGCAATTGATTGGTTTCCGATTTTTCACCCTCTATTTTTACAAATTTCTATCTTGTTTTGCTTTCCAATTTATATATAAAGACATGTTCGTTAGTAGATGCTTGAGGAGATGATGAGAAAGAAATGTTTCTTGTATCTGATAAAATTTCTTTTTGTTTTTGCACATAAGAAGGGTAAAATGAATTTTATTAAAGCTCGCATTTCAAAAAAAAACTTAGTTTTCCAAGTGCAATTGGTAAATTAAGATTCAATTATTATAATCAAGGTTGCTGTCTTGATAAAAGCACCTGACACATTAATTACTTACATATGTCAGTAGAAAATAAGAATTGTAAAGTTTAGAAAAGGCAATTTATCCAGTAGGCCGGTTTTGTGATTATAATAATTGTTATCACCACCCGCGCAACCAATGTTCGTTTAATTTTATAAATGTTTATTTTAATACCACTTCCCCGTGTAGTGTGGTGTCTGTTCAGTAATGACAGATTTGGGATGGTTAGTTGGAACTTTGGGTCTAAATGGATGCCATATGAGCTCCTCCTAAAGGAAAAATAGACAAACCAAGTAAAATTAGCTATTATATAACTAAAAATTGTGTGTAGTGTAGTTTGCGACAAGGTGGCTCAGTGGTTAGAGCACCAGATTCCAAAGCAGACGTGCCCAGGTTCGAGTCTTGTCCGCGGCAAATTCTGGCCAGTACGTGATGAGTTCCCAATAAGGACGAAACCGGTCTACTGGATGAATTGCCTTTTCTACACAATATAATTCTTAGTTTATACTGACATATTTAAATAATTAATGAGTCAGGTGTTTATATCAAGACCGCAACTTTGACCTTACTAACTCTTATCACCGCCCGCGAAACCAGTGTTCGTTTAATTATATAAATGTTCATTTCAACACCACTTCCCTGTGTAGTGTGGTATCTGTTCAGTAATGACAGATTTGGGATGGTTAGTTGGAACTTTGTGTCTAAACGAATGCCATATGAGCTTCAACTAAGGAAAAATAGACTAACCATGTTAGATTAGCTAGTATACAACTGAAAATTGTGTGTAGTGTAGTGTGCGACAGAGTGGCTTAGTGGATAGAGCACCAGATTCCTATGCAGACGTGCCTAAGTTCGAGCCCTAACTGCAGCAAATTCTGGATATTATGTAATGAGTTCTCAATAAGAAAGAAACCTGTCTACTGGATGAATTGCCTTTTCTTCACTATACAATTCTTAGTTTATACTGAAATATGTAAGTAATTAATGGGTCAGGTGTTTATATCAAGACCGCCACCTTGATTATAATAATTGTTATCACCGCCCGCGCAACCAATGGTCGTTTAATTATATTAATTTAGATTCAGTTGTTGCAGTCTCATTTAAATTGATGTGCATGGGGATGGAAAAATATTTAACCGAAAACATAGCATTTATAGACACACAAACACATTCGCGATGCATGCCTATCAGGTGAAATTTCAGTGGATATCATAAAAATAGCCTGTCATAAGTAGAAAGTAAGCGGTTAAAACAAAATGCCACAGTTATCAATCAGTTTAAACTAAGCACTGTTTAGTGTAGAAAAGGCAATTCATCCAGTAGACTGGTTTCTTCCATGTGTGGAACTCTTTATGTACTGTCCTGAATTTGCTACGGGCAGAGCCCTAACCTGGGCACGTCTGACTCTAATCACTTAACCACCCTGTCGCACGCTGCACCCAGCTTACAGCAATACAATAACTCGGTTAGCTTTTCCTCTAGACCTGAAGTTGTAACTAGCCACTCAAAATCTGGCATTATAGAACAGACACCACTCTGACTGAGGGAGCTATATTAGTTTATACTGACAAATGCACATATAATGGGACTGGTGTTCATATCAAGCTCGAAACCTCGGTTTAAATAATTGTTCTTACCACCCGTGTAATCAATGATTGATTAATGTTATTACTTGCACATATTTGGCAATATGGCACATTTGCTTTATCATTTTGTATTGAATTGTTGATAAGCTGCAGACTTATGAATATACCAGGTAATGGGCACTTAATTATCTCAGTCGATAATTTAAACGGGAAAGATATAAACCATATGAGCTTAAAAAGGATCAGGTAATTCTTAAATACACAGCAGGCGCACAATTTGAATTATTTTAAAAATTTATGTATGGTAATTAATTATCCGTAAGAAGTCGATACCACACTCCGTACCTACCATTTAATTGGAGAAAATGTGGCACAAAATGAAATTGTCCTACGTAATAATTAAATGCATCTATAAGTACTATGAATTTAATTAAGGCTCGAATTCCAAAAAAATATATAAGTTAGTTTACACTAATTAAAAAAATGGAATTGGACAAATTTTTAGCCAACAAGAATATAACTTTTCAGTCAATGAGAACGGTTATGGTCAAACTAAGGCCATACACTGCTAATTTCATCTAACAGATATCTGTTTGACCATGTCATTTGATTTACAACAATCCACATTAAAAAAAGAATATTAATTTTCAAGGTAATCAATCGACTTTGCAATTGCTTAGGCATTCATATTTTAAAAGTTCAGCTCTGTCCGCAGCAAATTCTGGACAGTACGTGAAGATTTCCAAAATCACAAAGAAACCGGTCTACTGGATGAATTAAATTTTCTACATTATACACTGCTTAGTCTATACTACAAATATATATAGTGGGATTGGTGTTTATATCAAGGTCGTAACATTGATTTAAATAAAAGTTCACAAGTAACCAGGAAGAAAAATTGGCCTGTGTGCTGTGCAACACCAGTTATAATAAAACGACTTAAATCATCAATCACTTGAAACCACTGCAGTGATTGATCAACAGTTTGTAGTAAACCGCAAATCGACAGTTGGTCGAACAAAGATGGGTTATAAGTAAAACTACAATAAAATCACCCTAACAATATTTTTTACTTAAGAAACCAATAAACCAATATATAACTCTAGTCGCTTGAATCTTCCTCTCAATCAACATTGCTTCTCCGCAGGTTGATGTTGGACCTCTTGAGGTTCGCAGAAGTTAGACGCGAAACTTAAGGGAGCTAAATATATTTTAGATTCAGTGTTATATAACACAGGATAAATCATTTCAATAAAATTGGAAAAATCCTAATAAAAAGTAATCCCATTTTTAAGCCGTTTACATGGGATGATAGCATTGAATGTACAGATGCAAGTTACATACGACCTTTAGTGTGAGGTGAGATAATCGCCTTTAACCATACATTGTGACAGTTGAAAAAGGCTTGTCCAGCTTTTGCGATTTACATTTTCAGTAAATCATACATGTTTCCTAAGTTATTGATACAACTAACAAGACATATGAACGCGTCGACCACTTACAAATTCTCCTGTTTAGGACGCAGAGTTAAAATGAGTTAAAAGCAATCCTGTATTATCTTATATCTCGTTGGTACAAATTTCACACTGAAAGACTGAATGGCGACTGCTCATTCGTTCAAGGAGGTTTGAAATCTCGGTTGGTGAGTTATGTAGTATTGTCGACATTATCAAGGCCTTCAAATCAACCACCAGGGAGGGCTGTGTGCTACAAATTATGCTATCAATCTATAAATAAATTGACTAGTTATGCTGTGATGGATGTTTATTTTTTCAAGCAAAAACTTGATTAAAATAATCATCCCAGTCCCTTCTTACATAGATGTGACGGAAGCAACACCAAGTTATCAGACTCACTGCTTTGGTATTGTGAGGTCTAATCTAGTGAAAATTATGCTAGATGATGAGGGTTATGGGCCACATCTATGGTATTAAAAACATTTGACATATATTGCCAATTCATTGTTGTAAGTCAGTCTGCGGTCAGTCTTCGAGTACACACAAACAGCCTGGAAATACATCAGCATTTAAAGACTGATCATTTAATGCTGTGAAACTAAGGAAATTATTGCCAATTAGATATTGGGTGCACAAAATCATTACGTCCATTATGTTTGGTGCAGGCTAGATCCTTCAGTCACACAGGTCTGACGAGCCCCATCTGCATTTCGCATGCTCACTATCCTTCTGTTTACTACGTATTTGGCACGAATGGCCAACTGTGTAATAAGACTGGATGCAAGGCGTCATATATTGTTATATGATGGCTGCATCCAGATAGTAAAAGCAAGACTCATACTACCGTTGCCGGTATTTTATTTGCGATAACGAACACTGTCCCGTTGGATCGAAATTGACTGAAGAAAGAACATTAGACTGCGCAAATTTTGCCTAAAGCTGGGCTTTGTGGAGACGATTTATTGATTCCGCCTCATGCCAATGATATTTATTATTTAGAGGTTAATAATATTGATATATATATATATATATATATATATATATATATATAATTTCGTTAAATGGAATGGTTGAATATAAAGAAATGTTTTCATACAAAATTAAATTTATATCTACATTAGCTTATCACAGACATAAAAATCGACAAAATATTTTTTGAAACAGGCATAAAATCAAATTTATGTGCAAAAATTTTAAAAATATTCGGCCAGGAGAAAGCCTGAAAAAGAACAATTATTTTTCCTATAGGAAGTTGCGCTGGTCATTAAGGGCAAAAACGATGACTTTTTAAAAAACATCTGACAGTCTAACATTACATCAAAAAGAAAAAAAAAGAAAAACGTGAAGATTAATGTCTTAAATGAAAAAGTGTAAGGATATCGTTGGAAAGAAAAAAAGAATAACGAAAAGGACAGAAAAAGTAAACAAAAATAGCATAAAGAGAAATAAGAATTCCGAAGCAATGGAAATAAACCTCTCCAAGATAAGCGAGGATCGAGATATGATTTATAACAGTATATTGTCAAAAACAATATCAACCGGGATAAAATGCATGCAGAATGCACAATGACTGCGCTTCACTTCCAGAGGAACAGCTATATTTTGATGAAAGGTTAAAAAACCTCGTTAAAGCCATGATTGTTTACTCCCGTCTTGGTGGTAGCAGTGGGCGCGTGGTTGTTGTCCTCAAACCGGTGACCAGGCAGTTCATTGTTATGCATTGGTAAGCCCGCAGTTTCTGCCGGGGCTGCGTTTGTAGACAATTTGGACAGAAAGCCAGTTGCCATCTGCTGAACAAACAGGTTTTGAACCTGAGACCGAAATCCACTAAACAGGCTATCAGCAGTTGCCTCGTTCACGGCTTCAGCCTTTTGTTGTTCAACAGATTTACGTTGGCCCAGACAACGAAAGTAGGCCAACAGGTTGACAAACTGCATACAACACGAGACCTGCAAAACACCGCAAAACAGATGAGACTAGGAATAGTGTGACTAGGTTAATTTGCAACGTGTAGTGTAGTGTTGTAGCATTCTATGCATAGTAGATTGTATTTTGTGCAAATTTAATAACTGAATTAACAATCTGCTATCTGTAAATCTAATCAGTATTCGCTGAGTTATAATGCAAAATAAAAAGTTTGTATATATGAAGCAAAAATCCCAGCTCATGTTTCGCAAATACTAACTAAAACTAAAACAGGAATTGTAACTTAAATAAAATAATAAAGATTAAATATTTTTTATGTTTGAATGTCTACTTTCTGGAAATATATTTAAAACATCAAAATCTCAACATTATTCAAAATATATTTTTAAAAAAGGTATGCACAAATCTGTACATTGGAGGTACCGTGAAGCTAATGCTTCACAGCATTGCCGAAAGCATAGCGCAGAAACCTAAATGCTTCATTAGATAAATCAGTGATTACAGTCTCCATCGTGCAGACAGGAAATAAGCCTAACTAAAAACATGAGTTAGTACATGATTGCAAGTTGGATTTCCGGCGGCAGAGTGGCTCAGTTGTTAGAGTCACAGTCTTCGAGGCAGACATGCCCAGGTTCCAGCTCGGTCCGCGGCAAATTCTGGCCAGTGCATGATGAGTTCCCAATAAGGACGAAACCGGTCTACTGGATGAATTGCCTTTTCTACACTATACAATTCTTAATTTATACTGACAACATGTAAGTAATTAATGGGTCAGGTGTTTATATCAAGACCACAACCTTGATTATAATAATTGTTATCACCACCCGCGCAACCAATGTTCGTTTAATTATATAAATGTTCATTTCAATACCACTTCCCCATGTAATGTGGTGTCTGTTCAGTAATGACAGATTGGGCATGGTTAGTTGGAACTTTGGGTCTAAATGGATGCCATATGAGCTCCACCTAAAGGAAAAATTGACTAACCAAGTTACATTAGTTAGTATATAACTGAAAATTGTGTGTAGTGTAGTGTGCGGCAGGATAGCTCAGTGGTTAGAGCACCAGATTCCGAAGCAGACGTGCCCAGGTTCGAGTCCTGTCCGCGGCAAATTCCGGCCAGTACATGATGAGTTCCCAATAAGGACGAAACCGGTCTACTGGATGAATTGCCTGTCCTATATTATACCATGCTTAGTTTGCACTGACACATGTATGTACGTAATGAGTAAGGTGTTTATATCAAGCTCGCAGCCTTGGTTAAAGTGAAATGTTTTTAAGCAGCGATATTGGTCCTTTCCCTTAACTGCATAAAGAGCCTTCTATGCTGGGGCCCCAATATCAGGCTCATCTGAAGTGGCTTTTTGCGACTATCCACCACACTCGTGAGTAATTGGCGATCTTTGTGTCGTATATAGAAGACGAAACTGTAAATATAATTAGTATACAGCACCGAAGTGTCTGCTCGCACACGTTGATATCTTGCTTTACTATTCGTCTATTCAGCCTAAAACGCCTCAGCAGATGAAGGCGACCTATTTATCCTGCGCGCCAGCTTATGAAAAATCCAACTATTATTAGTTTAGTGCGGCAGGATGGCTCAGTGATTAGAGTACAAGATTCCGAAGTAGACGTGCCCAGGTTCGATCCCTGTCCACGGCAAATTCTTTCCAGCACGTGATGAGTTCTTAATATAGACAAAATCGGTCTACTGGATGAATTGCCTTTTTAATACAAATGTATGTACATAAGAGGTCAGATGTCAAGATCGCAATCTTGATTAACGTAGGTATTTTTAGTTTCGAGTGTCAAGTTTAATTGTTGAATATAAAAGAACACGATGTCGACAATTCCTTGTTAGGACGCATGATTTATATTGAATCGTTCTGATCTAGCATTGAATCTACGTTCAGGTTAATAGCTGGAGTTGCAAGAGACTATGAGGCATTCACAGTGTCCGGAAAGCATCCATGACACCGAAGTACAGCTGTGACAATCTTGTGTGTGTGTGTGTGTGTGTGTGTTAAGGTGTTTTCAAATCGTACACGATTTGAATCTATCGGAATGAAACAATGTGCAATCAAGATAAGCTGTTACAGTACAGATGATTAACAATACTTTTGTTCCGTCATCGGACGGAATGAATAAAACAAGTTTAGTGCTCATCTTAAGTATTATTATCACCATTCACACAGATGATTTTTCAGTTGTGTATTTATTTTCCTGTTTTGGTCATGTTCAATGTTTTTGTAGCCTAGTAACATGGACGATCCTAGTAAAGGCAGTATGCTTGTTGTGCGATCGTGATACCATTATCGCTTTTCTTATTGCATTGTTGACCAATGTGTGTTTAATGCTTATCGTTCCGCCTCTTGATGGTATTCTATGTTTTAAAATTATATGTATGTCTGTTTACTTGTGGTTTTCAGCCCGTGACTCGGACGAGCGTCAAAAGTGGTTGGATGCGCTACAAGAAGCCAGAGACTTGCATACTCAAAACTATGCGTTAATGCCACAGGTTAGACAACGTTTTCAGGCATTGCCGTCTTATAATGAGTTGTTTATTGACTGCTTCTGCGGACTAATTAATTCACTTTGTTGAACACCTCGGCCTAACAACCATATAGAATATACGTGGGCAAAGCATGTGTGAACACAAGAACAATACATGCGATAGCAGGTTTAAACTATTATTTCCCACAAGTACAGAACATAGATATATCAGGCATTATTTTATACGTTGTCTATTTTAGTCGAAATCACCAACCCTCTCATATATCATCATCACCGTAGACAGAAGTATAACAAACTTTAATAACTGTGCTCCATAGGTACATTATCAAAAAAAAATTTTCTAGCACACACACACACACAAACTCACATTTCAACCTCAAAAGTTGTGCACAAAACTCAATGCTTTACATTATTCATTCACTTGTTTGTACGAGAATCACACAAGTAATTATTCACTTGACTGACGCGTAGTTCTGTTATGTCGTTCGAAGACTGGTTAAATACAAAATGGGATAGGTGTTTACTTCAAGCTCGCAGACTTGATTTACAGAATTGCTACCACCACCCGCCCAATCAATGATTTCTTAATTATTGACCGCGTTTTCTTATTCAGCTCACACGTAAGTCTACTTTTTATTGTTATGTGTCAGTGTAGCATCCATTTTTAAATGATAATATATTGCTATCTCTGAGAGAGAGAGAGAGAAGATTATTATGCTGCCATTTACAACCCATTGTTGGTATCATTCAAACTGTTTGTGAAAATTGGCATTCGCCACATATTTTCTTTATGATCTAAAAATTTAAAAGAAAGTAAATGCAATTATGTATAATCAAAGCTTGTCATTATATATATATATATATATATATATATATATATATATATATATATATATATATATATAAATTTGAAAATCAATCATTGATTGCGCGGGTAGTGGTAACAATTCTTTAAATCAAGTTTGCAAGCTTGAAGTAAACACCAATCCCATTGTTTTTAACCAGTCGTCGTATAACGTATGAAGACTACCGTCCGTCGAACTTACTGCCGCGTTCGACCTTCCATGATCATATATATATATATAGAAAGCAAAATTAGATATGCGACTCTTAACTCTAGTAATCTCGCTTACATTGAACTTGACTGGAAATGTCGGCTGTACAATTTCAATGCTGTCCCAAGCTTTAACATGTTTGCAGCTTTCGCCACATATATACATAGATAATACAATTAAACAATCATTAATTGCGCGATTAGTGGTAACAATCCTTCGGGTGTAGAAAATGCGGTATCTCTTAAGACCTTAAGTAGGTAATATTGTACGTGGCATTGTAGAAATAAGCATTGGGTACCTGAAAAATGTGTGAAAAGTCCCAAGTAGACGCCAAATACCTACTAACTTGGCTTATAATATTACGCGTAGATGTCAACTTAAGTGCTGGCGATCTTGAATACTTGTGAATAAAAAAATGAAGTGATGAGAAAAGCGTTGGCCGTAATTGTGTGTGTGCAGAGGCCTAGGTTGCCTAATTTCTTTGCAGGTATCTATCTCCACCTGAACTTGTTACTTATGATCATAAATCGCTTTCCGTAAACGTCTTTTATTTAAAATAAAAAAAGTTTATTATTTGGTTTTCTTTTTTTGTTGTCCTATAGTTATATCGTAATGAAGCATCAGTTATTAAAGTCTGTTGCATTGCTGTCTGTAGTTAGGATGAGTATAATCTTAACATAGCATACGGTAGCAAATGTACTTCATCACGAACATGAATTTAGAATTCCTCTTTGATGTTCTATAACCAAATTTCCGAACCCATCGTCAGAGGTTGCTTCATGCGCGCATAAATGGCAACACTGAGGCACAGTAAAATAACACGTGTTTACTGATATTTATCTCAATCAAGGTTGCCATCTTGATATAAGCACCTGGCCAATTAAGTACATATAAATATTGTATGAATACAATATGCAATTCATCCAATAGACCAATTTCGTCTAGAATTTGCCGCAAACAGGGCCCAAACTTGTTGCAATAACCACTGAGCTACCCTGCTGCCTACGACACACATTTTTCAGTTATATACTAAATACTAATGTTTCCTTTAGGTGGGACCTATATAGTATACCTTTAGACCTAAAATTCCCGCTAACTAACCCCAATCTGACAATGTAGAACAGACACCACGATATCTGAGAACGTGATATTGAATTGAACAGTTCTATAATTGAATGAACGTCTTTTTCGGGCGGTAATAATAATTAACTAAATCAAGGTTGCGGTCTTGATATAAACACCTGCCCTAATATGCTCATACGTTTGTCAATATTAACTAAGAATTGTATAGTATAGAAAAGGAAATTCATCCAGTAGTCCGGTTGCATCATTATTGCGAAATACTCACGTACTGTCCAGAATTTGCCACGGACAGGACTCGAACCTGGGCACGTCTGCTTCGGAATCTGTTGCTCTAACCAATGGGCCACCCAGCCGTATTATATTTTATGTGAGCATGGAACAATCTCTGATAAGGGATCCGAAACGTCAACATGTCGGCAATTAGCTTCCAAAAATAACTGTCGATTCGAAATTCCAAGAAGTTACTCTGCTTAAAGATTTAGTTCTTCCAAGATAAATTAAGATATAAATAAAATGATCATCAAGAAGCTGACGGAAAAACTGATGATTAGAGGAAGCGCAGTGGATGAACTGCAAGACTGCCACGGTTCGAGCCGTGGTCGTGGCAATTCTGGAAAGTATTTTAGTTTCGAAAAAAGGTGAAACCGGTTTACTTGACGAGGTGCCTTTGCTTCCTTATGCAATGTTATGTTCTTACTGACCATATCTATAAATAACAAAAAAATCTTGTATAATATATATTTGGATATATATATATATATATATATATATATATAGTCAGTCTCCAGTACTATGAAGCTCTATTAGAGCCTTAACTCTTATAACTATAATCATACAGGACCGACCCAGGCAGAACCGATGGTTTTGTGATCAGTCAACTGGCTCAAGTACGCCGATTGGCAGGCTCTATTTTCTATGTCAGCAGACCTTAAATTTGTTATGGAAGATTTTGTGTTTACATAAATATGCAAACAATCAATAAAATTGTTTAGACCGCGTTATTCAATATTTTGTTTACATTTTTTTCTACTCCCCTGATAGACGCGAATTCCTTTGGATCCGTCTGCATTCACCTCAGCATTTGACAGAAAAATAATGGAGGCTGATACGTATCTTCAGATCCTAATAACGCAGTATGAAGTGAGTTCTTGTTTTTCTATTTATAATTATATATATTCTGCTTCGCATACTTCAAAAAATTATATGAATTTAAACTCATCTGCTATGTGTGACATGTTTTGGACGCGTGCAATATTTATTAGTCTGGCTTCCAAAGGTTAGTCTTTTTAAGATGTGATTCGTTCGAGAGTCCATCGCCTGATATTCTGCCGTGTCCTGCTTTCGATTCAGATAAGCTGAAATACGAGATTATAAGACCTAAATGAGAGTTAAGATTTAAAAGAAACATGTTGCGCGATAGGGAATAGATCATTTACCTGATTATCGGGTTGCGATCCGATTTGTTTGCATACGTTTATCTAGTGAATGGTCAGATGTTGCTGAATCGCTGTAATTTCACTGGGGTGAGTGTACACGTTGAGTAGTAGATTACTCCTTAATCAAAAACGAAAGAGAATTCATACACACAGGCATGGCGTACGCTTATCTAGTAAGTTGTCATTTTGAGGAGTGTACACATGCAGACGTATACACAAACCAATTTGACATACACTTCGCTAGCGAATAGAAACAACGTAAAACTTTGAAGAGCAACAGATGTTTCGTAAAATATGTTATACCACGTAATCGCATACACGTTAAAAATGAAGGCGATAACCCAATGTCTGTTCGAAAAAGAAGTAGTCTACATTGCGTAATTTCATGAAAGACATAGCTAAGTGAGGGATTGGTTACGACAACAACACCTATGATTGGATGAACGAAAATATCACTAACGCATCCAAATTATTGGCTGTCTATACTTTTAAATGATATTTATTTTTGAACAGTTATCTTAATGTATCAATATTTTTATGCGTCAGTTAAATATATATATATATATATATATATATATATATATACATAAAACTATCATAAAAATTCTGATAAGAAATTGATTATTATCCATGAAGGACAAAATCGGCAACTTGGTGAATTTGAAAGAAACATTAACAGAAGCTACGGTTTTATTTCGTGAGTAGTAGATTTAAATTATCAGTTTCGCAAAGATTCGATTCATCCCCATTTCCTAGAACGTATCGAGTTCGAAGCGTTGAAATACAATGTACGTAATATTTCAGAACAGATCCTTTAGGCACTAAACTTCCAAATCAAAAGGAGAAAATTGGACCGTTAGACACATCAGAAATGTATGGAATTCCATGTAACGACTGTAACCATGTGCCCAAATAAGGTAAGAAGACAGGAACATAAAACCACATGCAAATAGGGGCATGTTAATAGATCTTACATGTCATAATTCACACAATGTTAACTGAGATGGTTGCAGACGCATACCAATTTGTTGTAGTAGATCGAAATTAAATCGAGAAATGACATAATGAAAGAAACAGCCATAGAAAAATCAGGTTCGATTTAGAAAACAGCATTAAATAATAATAGGAAGCGAAGGTTGCAAAAATCAGAATCAGAAAGTCGCTGAAGTAAAAATAATAAGAATGTTGAATTGCCATTAACTTACAGAAATAGAGAGAGAGAGAGAGCGAGCGAGAGAGCGAGAGAGAGATTACATATCTCTTAATTTATCTTTTAATTTCATCCATTAGTTCTTGTCATTTCGGTGTATCGATTAACTTAGATTCTTTATATACTGTAGCACTTTTTAATAAAACTTTGCTTTTGAATAATGTTCCCTACCCATTGCTGTCATCTTTCATGTTGTTTCCACAGAGGTCTATTGCGGGAAAATTGATAGCACTCATAAGTAGGTAACATCTTGATTACTTTACATTTCCAAGTGCACATCTTTTCTTTTTCACAGATTGTGGGGGAGTTCTCAATTATCTCACTATTTTGCAGCTATCAGGGTAAAAATGTGGGGCTTTTATATCACAACGAGGTGGGAGCCTAATAATTAATTTGGCTTTTTATACAGATATATGCATTGCGGTTTGATCCTCTCTAGTCAGTTTACCGTCGTACTCTGATGATAATCGTGGAAGGTCAATACGCGTCAGTGCGTGCGACTGGCGGGAGTCCTGCTATGAATGGTATATCAGTCAAGTACACTTTCACTTATACTCATACCCTGTATAAATGGAATTTTCCATTTAAATATATATATGTAAAAACCATATAAATATTAATTTATATATAAAAATATAAATATAAGCCAAAAGTTGTGCCCATACGATTCAATTTGAGTATATAATATATCAGTAATAAGTATATTTATTTATTTTTTATATTTATTTATTCTCACATGTCATATATAAATATACACTCATATATACGTTTAAACACTATATCTTATCACATCATATGTAATTGTCTAAATATTTATTCATACACATACGTGCACACACCATATATAATATTTATAATTATAAATAGCCGTGTGAGTTCCTCAATAAATAAAGTGTAGCAGAAAAATACACATTTGTTAGTACTTAAATATTCATATTGCTACAGCCCAATCGTCTTTTGGAACTTGAATTATCTGTAATTCACTTTTAGTACATAATATATCAACATTACATATATATTTATTTATACCAATATTTGATATATATATATATATATATATATTTTCACACAACTGTATATATATTATATATATCTAATCTATTTAATCTAGGAGTGACATAATAAGGTTAGACAATTAATTTCACTGAATACGGAATATTTAGCAAATTTGAAATGTTTTGTGAGCATGGCATAACAGTTATGAAATATATTAATATTCCGATCTGTAAATATGTTATTTTCGGTTATAGAATGCTATATATAAGTTAACACTAAGTCAATGCTAATAATAAATATACTCGTATCCCTGAAATAACGCCCTATGCATTCCTTTTCGAAAATGCAATTTTATTTGTTTCCAGTAACCATTGGCGGTGTCGTTTTGTATCGCCACCACCGAAAGGTTGTGGAGCTGGTTAGTCAATTCCATCTGATGTATAGAATCGAGTGATTAATGTAGAATAAATTTACTAGGAATGCGCATTAGGTTGTTGTGCTGGTGTAATGCTATGTAGTATTAGTAGTAGTAGTAGTAGTAGTAGTGCTGTTGTAGTAGTAGTAGTGGTAGTATTTCTTAATTTGAAATTGTTAAACAAATTTTTAAACTGTTTAGTGTGTAGGCTCTCTGCACAACCGGAACCGTAACATTTGAATGAAACGTGTGCATGGAGAAACTGAAATCCTATGCTGGTGATCATCTAGATCGATGTGCTTGTGAATTGGCGCGTGCACGTTACCGACACCTATGACCACGTTGCCTTCGCGGAACTAAACATCGACGAAATGAGTTTATAGTTCTCCAATAGGATAATGCCTTTGCTAAGATGCTAGATAGCAGAAGAATTGGCTGGATTGCTCTCGCATAGAGACAAGAAAGGATCGTGCTAGACCCGAGTGAGGCATCGTTGTATGTTCAAATCAATTATTGCCTCAGGCCAGCATCGTTGGTATCGCGTTTGTTCAGTTAACCAGCCATGTTACGTCGTGAGGCAGACGCCCTCGCACTCCAATTGCCAATAAATAAATAATATTTTGCGCATCAAATCACCTGGGAACCGTAATTGTTTATTGAAAATAATATTTTGCCTTAAGTGGCACACGAAGCCAGGCAGAGGTCATTGGTTGCTCCAGTCTGTAATATGGGTAACGTCGCCAGTCGCCTTTTACTTATCTTCTAATAACAGAGCAAAGAATTGTTTCAGAAACTAACTGACTTCCCAGTGAAGGTACTGAGTTCGCAAAGACTTGACTTGATCTTTCGAGTTCGTGACGATATTAAACATTCCTCAGCATCGCATAAAGAAACTTCAAGCTGGGCAATTCCACTTTCATGCTATTCTGCGACAGCTTGCTTTCGTTTATCTGATAATGTGATCCGGCCTGTTAATCGTGTCAGTCGTTGCTCTTTATTGTTATGTGATGACTGTAAAAGAACACTGGTCGCCAATTCCTAGGGTGGCATAGATGATTTCTATTCAGTTTTTTGGAGATCCAAACTGGTCAAATATGTGAAGCGACAACAGCGGATTAATTTCCGATGGGGTATTAACTTTGACATCCTGGTGTGTCACTAGTTCGATTCTCACTGACGGTGCCAAACAAGGACGAAATCGTGACCTAGTAAATTAAGTGTCTTTCTAAATAAAACTCTTTGTCATTTGCCTGTAATTTTATCAGTATGTTTTTTGGAGTTTACTTATGCTGATGTATATGCTGTACTAGTTTTTTGCTATATGTACACTCCAAAATTAATGTATGCTAAAGTTTCATTTTGTGGATTATATTTATATATAATAATAATATATATATATATATATATATATATATATATTTATAATTATCTTTTGTCCAATGATTTTATGTTTTGTTTTTTCCAGCAACTGTCCAACGCGTTGATAATGGCGGAAGAGTGCAATCGTGAAGCGATTGGAACTGTCACTTATCGTATGCAGGTAGGGTGCACCTTTATCGATTGCAAACCAATTTATTTAGAAAATTGGCAGTTAGATTTTCTTTAATTCACCATTAATGTTTATGTGCGAGAAAATTGATGTCAACGTGCAAAATTATTTATTTTTCAGATTTTTTTTATGCCAATGTGGGTAATACACTTTTCACCATTTCGTCCATATACCACTAGGAGTATGAGCTGCATTTCGATATTCGTTTCACTGACGTTAATTTTGCTTTTTTATATGACTGGTTGAACGAATAAAATTCCTACAATTACGCGGTTTTCGATTGCATGAGTGTAGATAATTATTTAAATCAAGGCTACGAGCTTAATTTGAATAAAATTCCTGCTACGCTGTCTTAATTATCCCGAGAAAATCCGAACACAGTATGAATTGTACACAAACGTATATTGAACAAGCTAGCATTGTAATATTAATTAAAAATGTTTAGTGGTATAATGACGAAATGAAACTGTTGAACACGATGACAGAAATGGCAGCGACTTACATAATATGCATGAACTATATGAAAGGGAAAATTATGGAAAATAAACTCTTTGTGATTTATTAAATACTGTGGGTATAGATAAATTTTGCGTGCAATTTAACCAACAATTAATTGACTTTGTGTATTAGGTGTTGCGAACCTAGTAACAAATTAGTTCAGCTGTGACCAGAAGGATAAACCAAAGACAGCATGAACGGAAAGTATAATCTCGTGCACATTCGTTTCGTGCTTACTAGCGACTCATCAGTAGGAGCCGGTATTACGCCCTTTATCCACTATATATTTGGGTGAGGAATGTGGGATAATAGGACGGTACAATCTCCTAGACGAATGTGTAAACCTGCAGTAGTGAAGCTAACATCATATAAAGTCTCGAAAATGCGACTTCCACGCTAACTCACTCTATATAATATATATACCGAGTCTGTAAAGGATACTAACACTATGGTTATTGTGTCAGTACCCGATACCAACATTATAGTACCGAAAAGGTACATGGTACTAACACTATGTTTGCCAAGTCGGTACATGGTACCAACACGATGGATTTCAATGTATGCTATAGTTCACCAAAATTGCGAATAAAAACTATTTCTGAACATCTGTTACCCCAGTAAATCTATACACTCTGGGTTGATCGATATCAGTTATTAAACTTCGCAGTAATCATGACTTTATTCAATTAAATATATAACGCATCATCATCATCATCATGCACAGCCATTCGTGTTCAAAAGCATTCAATGTTTCACTGCCACATAACCTTAAGAAACGAACATTGTAATTGCATTATTCATGTACAGTATGTGACCGTAAAAGAACACCAGGTCACCCATTCCTGCGAGATGGCTTCGAATTCGCTGGAGTTTTCCTTCTCCCAGATAGTCTGCCAACCAAGACTGATGAGCACTATCCGCCCAAATGCCAGTGGCCAATGTTTCTTTCAGCAACCGAAACTTGCCCTTCGCGTCCGGCACGCTTGCTCTATCTGTCACTACACATTTAACAATAAAAGTTACTGCGCAGTTAGACCAAACTCGAGGCTTCACATGAAACTTGTTGATGGCCGAGTCCCTTTTTTGACTCGGCAAGGTTAATGTTACCATTCCCGTGTGGACTAGCTTGTGCCCGCCGGTCTTCAGGCTGGAATTTCGATGGCTACGTGTATTGATAATGGTGAACGAGTGTTGGATAGCTGTGCGCAGCATATATTAAGCGTGAGTATTACAAAATTTCAGGCAGTGTTAGGCGTTAAACCACGTGGAATCCTTCAGCTTCAGGACAATTTTGAACTCAAATGAGACAGATTGAGTGGTTTTATCCATGACTGAACTTCAAAGGCTGTCCAAAATTTGCCGCGGACTTGACTTGCAAGGGAGCACATTTGTTTCTCACTCTCTAACTCATCACCACGCCACCCGTGTCGCAATTTGAAGTCATATATCAATTGATGTTTTTAGTTAACCTTTCCTTCACTGGGGAATCCTTTAGAAATCTCATAATATCTGACGCTGGCCCGTAGCCATAGAAATTCCGGCCAGACGACCGGCGGGCAGAAGCTAGTCACTTCGGGAGTGGTAGCTTGAACCTTGCCGGGTCTTAAAGAGACACAGTCATCATCGTGTTTCATGTGAGGCCTCGAGTTTGGTCTAACAGCGCAGTAACTTTTTTGTTTAATGTATAGTGACGGGATGAGAGGAAGCGTGCCAGACGCGAAGAGCAAGTTTCGGATGCTGAAGGAAACTGTTCATCGACCTTGGTTGGTATACATCTAAGAGAATGAAACTCCGACCGTGCACTTTTTACGCTGTTCATGCATGTCCATGTAATGTTTATCAGTCAAACATTAGCCACCTCAGCTTATACACACAAGTATGATGGCGATGATGATGCATTATCATTAAGCGTTGTTTAAAGTTTTTTCAAGCACCACCTAAATTGAATTCTGTGTCGCTTGGGTAGCGCCTCCTACTTTGATATCAGCAAAGACCAATCAAGACCAGAACTATCTAACTAATAATGAGAACCAATTGCTGGCCACTTTATTAGATGCTGCATTGCATCGCCCGGACCGGCAGATAACAACCAGTGCACAAAGCTGATTAAGTTTGGCTTCGATTGTCGCACGTGTTGAAGCGTACAGCACTATTTCTGCTCCTTGCAGGGATCCATTCTATTATTGAAGCTTCCGCCTGATGAGACAAGGGCATCAGTTCGGCCATCCTCGTAGATCCTATGCTCGAAGTTGATAACACCTATGTGTTTGGTCTTTGATGGTTGAAACAAGACGATGTGCTGAATAATGAAAACTCTATATATATAGATATATATATATATAATACATAGTTAATATATAAGAACGTTATGTAATATAAATTAAAATCAGATGAACAGCTATCTTAGTCGACCATATATTTCTGAATATAGACCTGCAGCTATCGAATTATTTCGCACCTTCACTTAATAAAACCCGATCACGCTTTCAAACGATAAAGGCTTTTTGCGTTTGTAATAAAGTAGCCCTGAACGGCATAAAGTATATGTGGATAAAGCGTTCCTGTCGCGGATATGAAATTGATCACTAGTTGCTATTTAGTGCGGTAATGTTATTGGTATTGTATTTATCAATGAAATTATCTGCAAGGATAGGTCGGCAATTCTTTTTGCCCAAAGAGGGCGCATTGAAAGCAATGAGCTCAGAAAATGCTATGTAAAGTTGGTTCATTTCCTCTTTATTGAATGAAATGTTGAAAAGTTTAATCAATTTCACAACCACCATTACACCATAGCAGTTTGACTTCATGGACCATCTATTATTTTCCATGTGACGTCCCGACTAGCGCAAGAAAGCTTTGTTCTTTGAACCGGTTAGTAAAAGGTAAAAGTTAACGATTGGTTTTGAAAGCATAAATATATAAGGTGTAGGCAAATCAAAGATTTTCCTGGAATTCAGGGCAGCAATAATAGACCAAACATTCTTTGGTAAGTTATAAACTCAAGAATAATACGTCGTACTCAATGATGAGATCGCGAAAAGTCGAAACGCGTCAGTGCGTTATGATCGCGCAGTTTTTTCATGTTGTCGACGACTGGTTAAATACAATAACAGTGCTTTACTTCGTCAAAACTTTGTTTTAATTTTTACCACCGCCCGCAATCAATTATTGTTTAATTGTACGTATATATATATATATATATATATATATATATATATATATATATATATATATGTATATATGTCGTATGCTGCAAACAGTTAATGCTGTTGACTGCAGGTTGTGAAATTATGCAGCTGATGTTTCCAGTCAATTACAATGTTACGAGACTACTAGAGGTGAGAGCTGACGAAACGCGTCAGTGTCCGACGTTAGTTTTACATGAAAAGTTGTTTCGATGACTGGTTAAATACAATAGCTAAAGGATTATGTTTACTTCAAGTTCATAAACCTGATTTAAGAAATCTATTAACTAGTTTGTTCTGTGCCACATTGCGCCTAGTAGCAAATCATAGTTGAATAGTGCTATTTTTAATGCAATTGACAATAAATCCATAGTTTTGGTATTCTTCTGCAGACTTTATATATATATATATATATATATATATATATATATATGTTTATTCTTACTAGAAAAAACACAATAACAAAGTGGCTAAAGGCTATTTATTTTAATAATAATTATTCTTTATACAATCATGCATATTTATTACTTTGTTTTAACTGATTATGCTAGTGGTCGATTTGTTGCTCATCGGCATAATCAATTGAAAACCCAAAATGTATAAATATGTATGATTGTATAAGAGATACTACTTACTTTACTTTACTTTACTGCGGCTGACTCCTTTTGGAGGATAAGCCGGCTCCACATTTCATGGAGTTTCTTGGGAATTTGGTACAAGTGGTGTCCCCTCACCACTCGTATAAGAGATGATTAGTATTCACGAAATAAATGGCCTTTATCCACTTTGTTATTTGTGTTTTCCTAATTACAAGAATACTGTTAAATTAAAAAGGAATGGACATAATAAAGATATATATATATATATATATATATATATATATATATATATATATATATATATATATATAGTGATTTAGCTTTGAAGTTACCTTTTTCGATGTCTTTATATGAAGTAAGCTTCACTACTGCAGGTTTACAAATTAGTATAGGAGATTGTAAAATTGTCCTATTATCCCACATCCTCAAATTCAAATATATATTGCAGTATGCAATACCGGCCCTATTAATATATCGCCAGTAAGCACGAAAAGAATGTGTACACGAGATTAGTGCTGTCTTTGGTTTATCCTTCTGGTCATAATTAAACTAATTTGTTACTAGGTGCGCAACGCCTAATACACAATTTTAGCCATTTTGTTTGTGAGATTCTATCAGGTGTGGCCGCATTTAGGCATCCTAGTGATTTCTAATGATTTAAACGTCTGCACGAAGTAGGTGTCGGAAACTGGGTTGTTCAATGTGGATCTTATCTAAAAAAAATAGCTTTCACAACGGGATCGGTCACTCCAATCTCGCCTTTAGTCTTAATCTATACGTTGTGTATTCTATTTTCCAACACTATGTCGTATTGTTTAAATCAAGTGTGCGAGCTTGAAGCAAGCACTAATCCCATTGTATTTAATCAGTCGAACAGCATAACAGAACTATCGTCATATATATATATATATATCATACCATAAAGCTTTATGATGTAAATCATGCGATTTGACGCCGATTATTCATCTTTCTCAGATTGACATTATTCTAATGAACAGACAATGGTTGTCCTCTGTCAAAGAGGCGAAAGTGTTTTACTTGCCGCGCCGTTTCAATCATTGGATCTGATCGTATTATTTTCGCAATGAGATGATGTTTGAAATCAAGGTACAATTGGCCACTCTTACTCTAAAAATGGATGAAATGCTTCAACAAGTCATCAGATGCTCCTTTACTTCTGCCGGTCTAACTGTAAATACATCCAATATCGTATTGATCGGTATCTGAACTGTTTTTTTAAACTTACAAAATTATGGCACAGTTCGAAGGCCATCGGTGACAAATTCAGGACGGTCATTGTTAGGCTACCGGTTAGAACGAAACCGGTCTACTAATTGCATTGCCTGTGCTACTTGACGCTGTCTTTAGCTTATAATTATGATATATATATATATGGTATATATATGATCAGAATTCTGTCATTTGACATGATGTCTGCTGTTTAATGATAAATCGAGGACGGCTAGTTACAGCTTCAGATATTACGGGATTTCTAAAGAATTCCCCTGTGAAGGAAAGGTTGACTAAAAGTATCAATTGATATATGACTTCATATTGCGACACGGGTGGCGTGGTGATGAGTTAGAGAGTCAGAAACAAATGTGCTCCCGTGCAAGTCAAATCCGCGGCAAATTTTGGACAGCCTTTGAAGCTGTCCCAATAAAAACGAACCTAGTCTACTAGATTACCTTTTCCTTGTGGTGCGACACTAGGTGTTTGCACCCACTGTCGTCTACCTGATTATTCCAGATATTTCGACTTCCTTTTTCTGAAGTCGTAATATCTGGAATAATCAGGTAGACGACAGTGGATGCAAACACTTGGTGTCGCACAACAAGGAAAAGGTAATTAATCTATTCGCTGTCGTGCAAAATATTTCTTTTAAAGCTTATTTAGGTACTAAATACGGTGCTATGCTATGTCTTATAGATGACTTGCTTTTGCTGCCTGGTGCAATTTTTAGTTTATATTCACAGCTTAAGTTCAATCAATTTATTTTCCTTTTTATTTGCTAATAATTTATTTGAGACTTCTTAACAGCTTTTTTTGTTACTTCTGCCTGTGTAGAATTTAATTGAACTTGTCAAGAAGACCATCATCTGTCTGCAAATTGCAAAAGTAAGCTCTAATTCATCCAATCAGTTAATTTTAATACTTTGTTTTTTTAAACTTTATATTTAGCAATCATTTTGTTGGAAGATTAGAAGCCTATTGCATCCATGTTTTATTGAACGAAACATGTTACGCTACGGGTAATTTTTCTATTATTGTAATTTAAAATGATGTAATACTAGAATGATCTCAATGGATAGGGTGGAGCAAGACAAAAACATTATGATCATTTATCCAATTTTGTCAAATAAAGAGCTTAATTATGATATGAAATATAATAAGTGATGATAAGACAGGAATATTACGCAAATGAATTAGCGGAAGAATAACTGCTAAGTACAACCAACAACGTGACACTAGAGTGGTTGAATATTAATTTACCACTTATACGCGTTAGTATATTTGCTTAAAACTCACTGTGTGAAATAACGTAATTGAAATTTCCCTCTTATTATAGGATCGCGAGCCAAATAAATTAGATACGCTCTTCATAACCTGATGCTAAGGCAATTGATAAAAATTAGAAAACTGACGAACCATGGACGAGGAATATTTCACCCATACCACTAGATTGAACATAGGATTGGCTTCTATAATATCAGCAGTTACCATATCATTAGATAGGCGCCCGCCACGAATATGCATGTGTGCGTGTACGTATTATTAAAAAATATTGATTTTAATATAATTAATACACATGTGCATTCATCTAAGTAAAACTGCACTCAAAAGATGTTAATTTACGAGAGTGATCTCCATAGATGGAGTTGGGCAAGACATAAACAATAATATATGACTAATTGATTAAATTTAGTAAAATAAGAAACTTAATTCAGATATAACATAAAATAAGTGGTGGTTAGGTAATGAAATTATGAAAGTGAATTAGCGAATGAATAAGCAGCACAAGAGAGATAAAAGTCATTTGATAAGTACTTTCAAATTGAACGAACAGTTAAAGAATGAAATTTTGAAGGACTATGGTATCAATAATTAATTAACCGATAATTAGATAATAAGCCCACTTACAACGAATCCTAAACAATAAATGAGCAGTTAAAAGATTAAATTAAGCAGGGTTTTACTCTTCGTAATTAGTTGACCAGTATTGAACTGATAATCCCACTAATTGGCCAATCTTAATCCGATATTCTTAATCTTCCACTGCAACTTTCTTCAGATTCTGATTCGTGCAATTTTCTTTTCCTATCATTAGCTAATGCTGTATTCAAAATCAAACCTAACGATTTTTCCACGGCTATTTCATTCAACATATCATCTCGTGAATGATGAACTTTCGTGCGCAGTGCTGTCCTTCTTGTTGTGGATTTGACCGAATTTATCTTGTGCGGGACAATAGATAGCACTCTTAGGTCGGTAAAATCTTGAATTTTGATCGTTTTCAGTTGCTCTGCTTATTGGCTTCGATTGATGGGTTCTCACTTGTCCCTTCTTTTTTGAGCCTTTTATCAGCTGATTGACTAAAAATAACGTTGGATCAAGAACAATGGAAAATCTTGATCCAACGTCATTTTCAGTCAATCCGCATGTTACAACCTAACTGGGAATTAGTAAATCGTTTTGGGTAACTTCATCGCTTTGATGTTAGTTCTTTATCTACCTGTTGTTCGTCTGAATGCATTTCAATAGCGACAGATTAACATTCTGATGGACTACTAAATATATTTTCGAGCCAGATAAACAATGCGCCACCACATTACCTTTCCCTGTCACATGGCTAATAATTAAGTTGAACCCACTGAGATGGATTATTTGCCGAATTATTCATTGCGGAGGCATTTTTGACCTCTTCGAAGGAGTAGCACAAGAAATATCCTTTATAGTAGAGGCAGGAGTTGTACAGAGCTACAAGTCCTCTTTCCATTGTTGAGAATTTCTTTTCTGTGGCTTGTAAATTTCCGAAGTTAAACTCGTTAGGGGGAATTTCACCATCAACTTCGTGCTCTAGTGTAGCGCCCAGGGCTACATCGGACGCATCGATTACCAGTTTCAACGGTGCATTTGGCTAAACGGTATGCAGTTTTGTATGTTTTACAAACTGTCATCATATACGTTAAAACAGTAGCTAGTCGTTTTTGTAACAGTGCAGACGCGAGTTGGACTTCGACATCTTCAGCGCTTTAAGATGTCTTGTCAGCTGTGCATGTGGTTGCGAAATCTAGAGTAGCTATCTCGTACCTTCGCCTTTTATAAAGAAACGCGAGTATTTCACTCTGCCTTAAAGTTCGTGTTTACAATGCATCTAGATGCGCTATTTTATTATACGCTAGTTAGACTTGGTTGCTTAGAGTTGATGATTTTAGACGCTTACAGGCATTCGATCATCGTTGTTTAAGAAGCATAGCACATGTTGGTTACCAACAACGAATAACCAATGCTGACATCTATATACGTATGCTTCGATTAGTCAACAAGTGCTCCACGTCCATTACCAACTAAGGCCTCATCAACTATGGTGGCTCGGTCACGTTTTGAGTATGACCTCAACTCGGCTGCCCAATAGAGCACCGTTTTCTCACTCAGCGCCAGATTCGCATAAGAAGTAAGGTTGACAGATTTTAACATGATAGAAACAGTAAAAGTCAGCTACACCCAAGCTGGGTAGTAAAGGACCAATTCGTCTGCCAGGATGGGGTTCATTTGCGCATCATATTTCCTGATTTGAAACCCTGCCCAATACGGCATCGAGTCGAGCTCAGTGGTGACCGTGTTGCAGATTTTTATTAGATTCATCTTCTCAATTGTGCAGCGTTAGCTGCGAGGTTTCCTTTGGTTTATGACGTGATACAGTGAAAGCCACAAAGACGCTGTATTGCTGATGTTGCCTGGCCTTAATGCTGGCTTCGCGATAATGGTGTTGTGGAGAGGTTTTGTTTTCCTCATTTCTGTGCATTATCCTATGTATTCTTTCCCTCTCTCTCTCTCTCTCGTAAATCGCACTAATAAATTGTTTAAAATATTTCTGTTGTTATTTTAATTTTTTTCACTTATTGTGGTTATATGGTAGTGAAGCATTAGTCACTTTTGACTTTTGTATGGCTGGGCATGGTGATGATGATGATGATGATGAAGATGATTATTATTATCATTGTGGTGTTAGGCATTCGAGAATTTATTGCTATTTAAAAATTCTTTGAGTAAATATTTCAAAGGGTACGTCTCATTTGAAAGGTATAATGGCATATGTTGTTTTTCGGTTGGGTAAGGTGTTGCTGCTTTTTTTGTCTTTCATGCTTGCTTCAACAAAATTTTCGGTTTACCTGTAATCTAATAATGATGCCTTGAACACCGCCGTTTCTTGACGTTAAAATTCTGTCTCAATAGCCGTGCGTCAAAGAAAGACTGCGCCAAAACTGAATTGTTTCGTGCTCGCATGTAAACTGAATGTGATGGTCAAAGTTGTTCAAATACCTAAGAATACTCAATTTTTCCTTTAGGTGGTGCTCATATGGCATCCATTTAGACCCAAAGTTCCAACTAACCATGCCAAATCTGTCATTAGTAAACAGACACCACATTACATGGGGAAATGGCATTGAAATGAACATTTATATAATTAAACGAACATTGGTTGGCGGGTGGTGATAACAATTATTATAATCAAGGTTGCTGTCTTGATATAAACACCTGACCAACTAATTAATTACATATGTCAGTATAAACTAAGAATTGTATAGTGTAGAAAAGGCAATTCATCC